>NAVB01000857.1:0-115927 GCA_002179805.1 Acanthamoeba lenticulata
TCAAGAACAGCTTCCGGGTTGAAGCACCGCACAAATTGTTGGTAACGTTGTTGTTGTTGGTTGTTGTGTGGGTGTAAGCGGATGACGCAATTTAGTGCGACTCGTTGGGGTTGTGGAAGTGGAACTTCTGGGCACCGACGGCAGCCATGACCGAGTCGAAGATACCGAACTGACCGGCAGTGAGGGTACCGATCATGATGCAACGAGCGGGGAGACCAGTGAGGCAGAGCTTGACGAAGCCCATCTCGCGGGCGATGGTGAGGAGACGCGAGGTCGTGCTGCCAGTACCACCGGCGCCCTTCTTGTTGATCTTGGACAGGAGCGTATCGGCGGGGTGCGAGACCACGGCGGCGACAACACCAGCAATCACGCCAGAAAGCAGCGAGATCGACAGGTTGGTGCCACTGCTGGCCTTGTCCGGCGTGGTGCCGGCGCTCTTGTAGATGAGCTCAGCAGCCTTACCCTGGACGGCGAACTTGGCCATCGTGTAGGGGATCTGCTTGAAGAGGATGGGGCCCAGACCGGCGTAGAAGCCGAGGATGCCGTCGGTCGAGAGCATGCGCGCGGCACCAGCACCGAGGCCCTTGGGGAAGGTCGGGTCCGACACGGAACGGATACGGATGGCCTCAAGCGGGCACAGGAAGAGATCGGCAATGAACTCAGCCATGGCCGACGAGGCCAGGTAGATGCCCGTGCGGTTCTCCCAAGCCTTCTGCTCGCCGACGGCCTGGGCGATGTTCACCTTGAAGAACTCCACACCGCCGAACTTGAACCAACCCTGAACGAAGTAGCCGGCCGCCGTGGCACCCAGACCTGAGACACACAACACAAAAAAGTGCGCGCGTTTTTAGTGTGTTTTGTTGTTTGTTTTTTCTTTTGCAAAAGAAAATCTGGAAAAGAAAAAAGACCAAAATAACCGGAAAAAAAAAAGCGCCTTGGTCGTACCGGTGGCCAGGGCGCCGGCGCCCTCAGTGGACACGACCTGACGGAAGGCCGAGACCATGCCCTTGTTGTACTTCTGGGGGTCCAACTGAATGCGGGTCCTAGTGTAGTGTGGTGGTACGGCGCGGAGGTCAGATTCATTCATGAATGGAAGTGTTCAAGAGAAGAGTTCATCGCTCTTCAAGACAAAGAATTTTCAAAAATTCAGGCAAATTGATGCAAATGAACACTCCCCATACAAGCGTCGCAAATGAATGGACGCAAATGAACAAAGCGGGGAGGAACATATGGGCGGTTCGTCGGGTAAATTTTGACAAATCGAGGGTAAAAATAAGACCCCTCGAAGGAGGATGAAAACCATCCCCCACAAGAAAGACTGCTCTTCCCATCATGATCGATCCCAAGAACACGTACTTGACCACGTCAATGGGGCAGACAGCGCCATGAGTAACGGAGCAGCAGAGACCACCGGCGGCGGCAGCCTTGACGTAGTACATCAGATCGAACACGGGAGCCTGGTGTTGGTGGTGCGCCATTGTGGTTTTTTTGTGGGATCAAGGGGTCCGATTCAGCCGAGGGCGGTGTGTGGGCGAAGGCAGGCGAAAAGGAAAAGGCGCGGTTCGGGACGGGACGGAGGCAGCACAGTCGCCGGCCGTCACCCCGTCCGAACAGCCCAACCGCTCCCGGAAAAGAGCTGGCTCCCCAAATTGACGCCAAAGAAAAGAAACTAAGGAAAAAGAAATAAATAATGGTCCTGGAGAGACTGAACAGATTTGGCCAGACGAAGCTAATCCGCTGTTCAAACATTTGGGTGAGAAGAAACGAATGGGCTAGCTGGAATGGACAAGACATGTCATCGCGCCAGACTAAACTAGTTCCCATCTGAATAAAAAACAAAAATAAAACGGAAAAAGCACAAAGTAGCCGTTGGGGGGGGGGGGTTGAGAGCGCCCACCACACCGCGACCAAAAGATAGAGAGAGCAACACTACTGGAGGAGTACGGGTGGGCGCGTCACAACAGTTCACTGCTTTTGGGAGAAGAGAAGCGCTGCAGTTTTGTGTGCAGGACGCAACGCCAAACCGCACCACCAAACCAAATCGCAGCAGGAGAGGCCAGGTTGTTGACCACCACGTCCGCCTCGCCTTCATCTTCTGCTTTTTCGCGCCGTTCTCCTGCTGCTGCTGCTGCTTCTGTCTCCAGACCACCACCAGCACAGCTCAACCTCTTGCGCTCTCCCCAGCCGACGTTAACGTCGCGGCCGTCTGCAACTCTACCCCCCACCACTGCCGCAGCTCAGGGGGGCGAGTCGCGGGCAGCAACCGCCAACAACAGACACCAACACCACCAGCACCACCGCACTAGTGGCCACCACCTGCCAAAGCGATTGCAGCGTAAACGCGTTGCAACACTTCAGCAGCAGCAGCAGCAGCAGCACACCACCTCAGTAGCCTCTCCTCGTTTCAATTCTTCTTCATCTTCTTCTTCTTCTTCTTCTCCCCAAAATCGCAACGGTGCTGGCAAGACCAGTCGCGCTCTCCCTCATCCTCCCCATCGCCAGTCCCCGGTGGTCGCTGCAGCCCCCCCTAAACCAACCAATCCGCACAGCCAAAAGCAGCAACCGGCCAAGCCGGCAGCAGCGTCACTCCCACAACAACAACTACAACTACAACAACAACAAACAGCCCCAGAAGAAGACGAGACCGTCCGATTCTTCGTTACACGACTCAAGATGAGTAAATTCAAGGTTGGTGACATCGTGTGGGTCAAATTGCGCAGCTTCCCTTGGTGGCCGGCTCAGGTGCGAAGTCCCCCCCCCCCAAGATCGTTCTGCGATTTTTTTAAACAAACACTGAATGGACTAGAGTAATTGGGAAGGAATTTGTTATTTGCCGGCACTGAACCCTTCCCCTCTTATGATGATCATCCATTTCGCAGTTGTCTTTTTGTTTAATCAGATAGTAGTGCATTGAATTTTCTTTATTTCTTTACTTGCGTACTGAGAACTGGTTACGCGTGCGCGGTCCACGCAGGTGTTCAATGAAGAGGATCCCAGCCTTAGTCAAGAGGTGCACGACGAAAAGAGGAAGGGCACCATCCTAGTGCGCTTCTACGGCGAACACAACTAGTACGTGTTGTGCTGCTTGTTGTTCTTCTTGTTGTTGTTGTTGTTGGAGCTTCTTTCTCTCGCTCTCCCTCCCCCCTCTATTCTTGCTCGTTCTCACGCCACAAGGGGCTGTTGGCGTTGTGGTGTGGGCTATGCACCAGTTCGTGGGTGGAGGGGAAGCCCAAATGCATGCTGCCCTTCCGCGGCAAGCACTACAACGAAAAGGCTCGGGTCAAGAGTAGCGGCCTCAAGCAAGCGCTCGAAGAAGCTCTTGAAGACGAGAAAATCCAGGGCGGTCCTCCTCCCGAGGAAGAAGAAGAAGAAGAAGAAGATGATGAAGAAGATGATGGCGAGGAGGAACAGCAGGAGCACGCCAAGCAGGCCAAGAGCGCTAAACCGAGCAAGCCGAACTCGGAGCCCCAGCGCAAGCGGAAACGGGAGGAAGACGACGACAAAGACGACAGCGAGGGAAAGGACAAGTCCCAGCAGCAAGCCAAGCAGAAGCGACGCCTGCAGCAGCAATCCAAGCGCAAGAGCTCCGGTGGTGGTGACGAGGGAGACAGCGCCCCGGCCACGGAGGAACCGCGCAAGCGTTCGCCGCAGAGCGCGGCCGCGAACGATGACGCCGGCGAGAGTAAGAAACACAAGCGGAACAAGCGGGAGAGCAGCGGCGGGACGGCTAAAGACGAGGACAGCGAAAGCAAGCAGAAGCAGAAGGAAGAGCGAAAGAGGAAGCGCGAGGAGCGTCAGCAGCAAAAGAAGAATGAACCTCAGAAGGAGGCCAAGGACAAGAAAAAGGAGAAGAAGAGCAAGGAAGGCGGCGAGGCTGGCGGCTCCAGCAGCGAGAAGCGACAGAAGACCAAGAAGCCGATGGACGAAGCCGCCTACACGCAAAAGCTCGCCGCGCTGCACCGCGATCTCAAGCGAGCCGCCATGCAAAAGCTTGCCCAGGACTTTGCGTCGACGATCAAGAAGATCAAGGCCATCCCGGTCACCATTCGCATGCTTCACGTACGTGTGTGGAGCAGCAGCGCCTACCTTGGAGAATCGTGATGATCTTTGGTCGAGTAATAACTCAAACATGTCGCTCACCAACTTCAACAGGAGACTGGCATCGGGCGTACGGTCAAGAAGCTGTCCAAGCTGCAGGACAAGGACATTGCGGACCCGTCGGCCGATCTGCTGAAGCACTTCGTCTCGGTCATGGACAACGCCATTCACACCAACGACGCCACTATCCAAACCATTCAGGTGAGCTCTTTCATTCATTTTCATTTTCATTTTTTTTCGAACCAAAAAAAACAACAAAAAAACAAAAACAAAAACAAAAAACAGAGTTTAATAATAACAAACATAATTGGTGCAGCGTAAGCCTGCCCCGGCAACCAAGGGAGCTAGCAGCGAAGATGCGAAGACAGGAGCCGCGGCGGACGCTGAGTCGGCTGTGTCTCTGTCCACCAGCACTACAACCTCCGCCACCACTCCCATCGATGCTGCCGTTGCTGCCGAGCCGCCGACGGTGGCCAAGAGCGAGAAGGACGCTTCGGATGGACTTGACGAACTGGGAGCCCTCATCGAGGAGTCCGAGGCGGCACAGTCCGCGACCAACCTGGCGGCAGAGAACCAAACCGCGTCCATCACGACCAGCTCGCCGCCTCCTGCTGATTCTACTGCGGAATCGACTACTGCGGCGACAGCCGGGGACGACATGGACTTGGAGACGAGTTCGGTGGCAGCCACGGCCACACCACCGGTAGCAGCCGCCCCGCAGGCCACTGAGGCAGCGGCGGCGCCGGAAGCCCCCGACGGTACACCGGAGGACCCCACAAAAGCATTCGAGGTACCTTCGGGAGAGCAGGCAGAACAGCGTGACAATGGTGGTCCGGCGGCGACGGCGGCCGAGGAGGTTTCTGCGACAACAACGCCCTCGGTTCCGCCTTCCGGCGAAAGCAAGGAGTCGACCGCGGCGACACCTCAGAAGAGAGCCGAAGAAGAGCCAGCGAACCGTGGCAGCAGCAGCAACAACAAGAGCGGCGCCGAACAGCATTCTGACCGCGACAAACAGAAGCACGATAGTCCTCGCGCTCGTGATTCGGATCAGCGGGCGGACAGATCCGCGGCGAGTCGGGACCAGCGTCCCAGCTCTGGCGGCAGCAGCAGCAGGGACGCGAGGGACAGAGATCACCACCGGAGTGGCGACCGCGACCGGGATCGTGATCGTGACCGTGATTACGACCGCGATCGCGACCGTGAGCGTGACCGCGCTCGCGAGAGAGATCGTGATCGCAACCATGATCGACTCAGCGGCAGCGGCGGCGGAGGCCGAGATCATCACGACCGTGAAGACCGCGACCGAGACAGGCGCAGTGGCGGCAGTACCGGCAAGGACCACCGCGACTACCGTGACAGCGGCAGCAGCCGTGATCATCAGCGGACGAGCGGCAGCAACGGCGGCGGAGGCGGCGGAGGAAGCACGAGCAATGGCAGGTCGGAGAGGAGGACCTGAGCCTTCCCCTCCCCGCACCTCAACTAGTCCTGGAGGTTGTTACCGTTGTAGCGACATGTCTCCTTTCCAGAATTTTCATTTGTCTCTCTCATAGAGAGAAGCTCACATGGGCGAAAAACAAAGCGACCTCCGTCGTTGGCATCTTCGGCCCTGACCCGCGACAGGCGGAAACAACAAGAGTGTGCCGTGCGGTTTGCGGACTGCGGGCTCTTGTTGTTGGTGCGGGCGCCCCAACGGGAGAGGCCCAAAACACAAAAATTCCTCAATTTAGCGTTTCAAACCCACAAAAGAAGAAGAAGAAGAAGGCAGTGCGACTCCTCAACTGAGCGGTTTTAAGGCAGCAGCAGCAGAAGAAGAGAAGAACACCAACATGTCTGCGACAGAAGCAAGAAATGCTCGGCCTGAGGTGCTGTCCAAGACGACGAGCGACAAGACGCAGACCGACGTGCAGAAAATGACCTTCCCCTACCACACGGACAAAACCAACAACTTCACGCACGAAGAAGTGTCCCTCGCCAGCCGCTGCCACGGTTTCCCGCTCGAGGGGCTCGACCTGGCTATCACTCCCGCGGGCATGCACTACCTCCTCATCCACTTTGACGTGCCTGTGGGCGAGGCCACGCACGAAGTCAATTACCGGCTCAAGCTGCGCGGTTTGTTCGACAACAAGCTCGAGCTGTCCCTGGCGGACATCAAGAAGAAGCCTCGCGTGAGCATTCCCGTGACAATGGAGTGCGCCGGCAACGGCCGCATCAACATGAAGAAGCGGTACGCCCACCGGAAAAAACCCCGTGATCGCTATGTCATGTCAACCCAATTAAGAATAACAGTGCACAACCTCACGCGGTTGCCCTAACGTGCGCACTTAACATGTTCTTCGTTGGGGGGGGGGTAGGTATTGGACTCACGTGCCGTGGCAAAATGAAGCCCTCGGCACGGCAGTGTGGACTGGCACGCCGCTCAAGGGCATCCTCAAGGACGCCGGGCTTCAAAGCTCGGCCATCGAGCTCCTCTTCACCGGCATGGACAAGGGCCTCCAGGGCGGCGAGATGCAGCACTACCAACGCTCCCTCACGATTGACGACGCCACCCGCGATGAGGTTAGGCCACTTTCTCTTCCTCTCTCTCTCTCTCTCTCCGTGTAATGATGGTCACTGACGATGACCATGATGATCACCTACTTGTCCAGGTGATCTTGGCCTATGAGATGAACGGCTCGCCCCTGCTTCCGCAACATGGAGCGCCGCTGCGGCTCATCGTGCCCGGGTGGTACGGCATGACCAACGTCAAGTGGCTCGACTCCATCGAAGCCGTCTCCGTGCCCTTCGATGGCTACCAAATGCAAGCCTACATGTTCACCCAGTTCCCCGGTGATCCCCATGGCCAACGCATGCGGTACCTCAAGGTGCGGTCGCTCATGATTCCCCCCGGCGTGCCCGACTTCTTCACTCGCGTGCGACTCGTCCCTGAAGGTACCATAATCAAGACCACTGTTCATCTTCATCTTCTTCTTCTTTCTCCTCCTTGACGAGTAGCGTTGCTGACTGCGATGTGGTCACCAGGTGACGTCAAGCTGAAGGGACGCGCTTGGGCGGGCCCGGTGGCCGTCAAACAAGTGCTGGTGAGCGTCGATGGTGGCACGACGTGGCAGGAAGCCAAGCTCGCGCCCAAGCCCGTCGGGCAGTTTGCCTGGATCGGGTGGACGTTCGAGTGGAAGAACGCACGCGTGGGCAAGTACTTCCTCCGGACGAAGGCCATTGACGAGAAGGGCAACGTGCAGGACGAGGTGGAAACGTGGAACTACTACGCCATGGGCGCAACGGTGCCGCAGTCTGTCCCTGTCCTAGTGATCAGCCGCCAAGAGTGGAACATCACTGGCAAGCCCCTGCATAACGCCCCTCGCCCAGAGGAAGCCCGGCTGTGAGTGTGTGCCCAAAGGCAAGAAAACAAAGAAAACAAGCAATAAATACTGCGCATTTTCTTTATTTTCTCGTGTTTTCCTTGCTTCGGGCGAAGTTGCCCCACAAGGCGCGTGCCAATGGCTGCAGAGGGGGCAGCCTATTTATTTTTTTATGTGACCTGGGCCAAGGGTCAGTTCTGCCACTTTTGTTGAAACGCGGCAACACCCCTACCTGCGCGCTCGGTCTACTATTTGTCTTGGTGTCGTCAACTGCCCTGGCAGGATTTCACTCCTTCTTTCGATTTGGCACCACCACAACTAGAACCGCAATTACTTCACACACGTGTCCCTGCAGTGGTTACCTGATTCCAGCGGACCCCAAGCAAGATGGAGTCTGACTTATCTACCGTAAAGCGCATACAAACCACAATCCAAACGGCCATGCTCAATTGTCTAATTTTTGAAAAATTGGGTTGGTGTGCAGATTCAAGATGATTTGGTTGCGATGCTGGTTTCGCTACGTTCGGGACTGGAGGGCATGGAACCAAAGGAAGTTGCCAACGTACTGCTGAGCTCGCTCGACGCCTTTATCGGGGCCAGTGCAAGCGACCTCGACGGCCCTGACCGCGTGCGCCTCTATCATGGCCTGCATGTTGCTGGCTTCTTGCCCGACAACGAATGGTTAGTGCGCGTGCGCACCCTCGCTGGCGGTGACGGCGTGCCGCTGCCCGAATGGATGCTCGGCTTGACGACCTATTTGCCGCCGTCCATGCTCCCACCACCCCTTACCGAGGACATGCTCGTTCAAGGTTTGCTCTTCTCTCTCTTTCTCCTCCTTTTCGTAATTGTTCGAAGAAGTCATTTTTATTTTTCACTTTTATTATCTATTTTATTAACATCATCACACGACCTAAACCAAACACACGTAAGCCTACGCAAACGCCAACGACCTCGCGCAGCTCTCGGCCTTGTGCAAAGAGCACCTGGCCGTGATAGATCAACTAAGCCCAGAGGTCAAGGCCCCACTACGCACAGCGCTTCAGCGCCTCCTTGCGCAAGCCTTTGTCCGTAAGTTGACTTGCCCCTCCCCTCCCTCCTCTTCCCAATCCTTCCATTCTCTTTGAACCTCAACTCAAAAGCACTTTATCGATTGCGCCAAACCACACATGTGCACAGGGAACGAGCTGAAGCCGCCACAGCTGTTGGCGCTCTTCCCTCAAGCAGACATTCTTGCCCTCAGCAAGCTTTACTCCGAAGCTTGGGCTATGGCACGACGATCGCACCCGTCATCCCCAACTGCCCCCCCGCGCCCTCCACCTCTCACCGAGGAGCGAGTTAGACAAGGTAAAGCGTGACAACGTCTGCAGAGCTTTTGTTGTCCCAGCCTCGTGAAAAGTGCTGCACGTTATGATGCCAAACTTGACTTGGGGTGCTAATGATTCTTACTATTTTTATTCTGGTGACTTGCGCCTTTGCGTCGCGCAGCTTATGAGGGTACAAAGACGCTTCAGGAACTCACCGCCTTGAGCAAGGAGCACTTGGCTGAAATTGAGAAGCTTGAACCCGGGGCAAAAACACAACTGCGCACAGCCTTGCGGCATAATCTGGTTGAGGCCTGTGTCCGTATGTAGATTCCTTCCTTGATACTCTAAATGTGTGTGTGTGTGTGTTTGTGTTAGTGTGTCTTTTTGCTTGCTGACTTACACGTGCAAACATACAGGGAACAAACTGGGAATGTCGTCGTTGCTCTCCCTCTTCCCGCGTGAAGAGGCAGGTGTCCTTGCGCCACTCTTTGCTGCTGCCCTTGCTCGTTTCAACCATAAGTCTACGCCTGCGCCCGCGCCCGCATCCGCGCCTGCGCCCACGCCCGCACCCGCGCCTGCGCCTGCGACTACGCCCAACCCTGAGTCGGCCAGATCATCGATCTCCACGCAGACAGCTGGTACCCCTCTTCGGCAGCCGCCAGCACCAGCGGCCGTTGAGCCGCGCGAGCCCTTCGCTACACCAACCACCAGCAAGCCCTTGCCTGCTCTTCCGCGAAACGCAAGACCGCAGGAGGTGGCTGACGACGATTTGAAGCAGGACCGTCCTGTATCTGATCACCGAAGCGGCAAAGGGGCAGCAGGAGACTTTGAACTTATTCCGGTCCGCTCGGTCGGCACTCACATCGGGCAGCCGCCGAGCAGCAGCAGCAGCAACAACCGCACCAACAGCAGTGTCAGCATCCCCATCAACGCCAGCGTCAGAAGTAGTAGCACCAACGTGAGCAGCTCCCTGCACCGATCGCAGACCGGTGCCAGCGGAGACCTCCTGCAGCACAACTTCTTCGTCATGGTGCCCTTTGAAACGGGCTACGAGAGCAGCCCATTGAGGGTCGTTCTGATGGGCGACCTCCCCATTGCTGGCGCCTGGAGGCTCGAGGATGGCATTGAGCTCGAGCGCTGCCATGCTACCCACGTCTACCACTGCTCACTGGTGATTCCCCGCTACTCGTCGCTTCGCTACAAGTTCATCTTTGTGCTGGCGAATGGGAACGGCGTGTGGGAAAAGAGGACCGGCGATCGGTTCACTTCGAACAAACTGGTGCACTTTGACGTCGTCGACGGCATCGAGCACAACGACTCCATGTGGGCCAAAGCACTCAACAAAACGATCAGTCTCATCATCCCGGTGGGCCGTGGCAAGATCAGCGGCGACTACCAGCCCGATCGGCAAGTCGAATTCGCGATGGCCCTCGTGACCCGCGTGCAAGCTGTGGCCACCGCACCACCGGAGATTAAGCTGGCCGGCTACCGCACCATGCTCGCCCAGGGGCGTGAGTTGGTGCTTGGCTGGAACCCCTACGGCCAGGAGCATTTCTCGGCGCAGAGCACCACCGACCTCATCCGGAGGCTGCACCAGGTCACGTCACGCGGTGACGATCCCCTCCACAACTCGATCATCCACTGTATTCTACTGGCCCTCCTGACCTCGAAGCGGCCATCTTGGAGAGCACCCGTCTCGGCTGAACTGTGCTCTCTCGTGCCTTCGGCCTGTCTGGCTCTCTTGGAGGCATCGCATGCCTTCCTTAGTGAGGAGCTCGACAACTTCTTCAATAACCTCTGCTCCTGGATCGACTACCTGTACCGGGACCTGCACAATCTCCAGTGGCTCTTCTACGTGCCGCTCCTCAACATTCTTTCACTCAGCACCAATCGCCGGGTGCAGCGTCTCGCGGAGCAGTTCTCTGCCGATGCGCTCTCGAGCTACCGCTTTACCGACCTCCAATACGCCGACTTGCTCAAGCAGTTACGGCGTGTGTGGCACTACCAAAATGCTGTGGCCACGCCCTTCCTCGACATGTCGGTCTTCTTGCTGCACCTCGCGCCCTCGCTCACCTGTATGCGTTTCCTACTCGTGCTGCAGCTGCTGCTGCTGCTGATGATGAGCTCCCTTTCTCACCTTTTCTTTCCCCCAAATCTCGGCAGCGCTCAAGGCACTCTCCGACTTCCTGATCGAATCTGAGACCAAGTGGAGCCCAGAGCTCAAGAGTGCCTTCGTCTCGGCCAGCATCGAGCGCCTTCGGCCCGAGAGTCTCGAGCTGGCCCTGCAAATCCGGCTGCCCCACAACGACGGCACCATCTGCCTGGCTGGCGAAGATCCCGAGTTCCAGCACAAGCTGCTGCACACCAAGCTAGCCCAGCTGATCAACGAGGCCAAGGACAAGGGCGTGCAGATTGCCAGCCAGCTCGTTGCATCGATGCCGACCGAAATTCTCTCACGCCCGCTCTTCGAACGGTTGGTCTCCTCGGCTGGGGGCGACGCTGGCCGGCTACCCGAGACTGTCGACCTGCTCGCTCCCTTCACGCATGTGCAAGGCCTCCGGGCCGAGCTGAGCGATGACAAGGTCTTTGCTTGGATCTCGCGTGCGCTGGACCGTTCGCACGACCTACCGCTGACCGAGGTCGTGATGGCCCTCGATCGCCTGCTGCGGCTCGATCTGTTTGGCAACCGCGTCGTGGAACTGGCCAAGGGCTTCCTGCACCGTGCGTCGGCGCTCAAGGCCATCGAATGGCGCTGTGGCGAGCGTCTTCCGTCCCCGTTGGATGTCGACCTAGAGGACTCGCTGAACCGGATGGTCAAAGATGACCTCGCTCCGCAGCTGCACCAAGAGCTCGGCTTGCGCGGGGCGCTCAAGTGCCTGAAGAGCATCGTAGGCTCGCGCTCGTGCAACGCTCCGCTGGCGCTGGAGGTTATCCAGATCCTGTGTGACAGGGGCCTCCCGCGCGTCGTTGGCGTCGAGGGGATTCTGGAACAGGCCCGGCTCTGGCGCAAGTTCGTGCAGCTGATCGATGTTGCCACCTCAGGCCAGGAGCGTCAGATCGCCCAAACCATGCTCCAGAGACAGTTGGCCATCAGGGACCAGATCAAGACCAGCATCGCAGCTCTCACGGCGAGCCTGGCCAGTCGAGAGATCGTGTTCTCGCTGCTCGCCAAAGTTGCGACCCACAGCAAGACCTTCCTTAACCTGGTCAAGGTAGGTCGCACGAATGATCTTCTCATTCACTGCCCTCTCTCTCTCTCTCTCTCTCTCAGCTTTGAGCTCACTTTTCGGTCCATCTTCGCTGCTTTGCTTACAGGTACTGGACAAGGATGCTCACGAGAAGGTGGAGAGCAATCTTGCTGCTTGCCAGGCGCTCAGCGCGGACTGCACGAGAAAGCTGGAAGCGCTCAACGTGCTCCTGTCGCGCTACTGCCAAACGCTGGAGCTGCAAGGCGACCTGGCCACGCTCAGCCAGGCGGTGCAGGACCTACAGAACACGTTCGAAGGGCGAACCCTAAACGACGTGCACCAGCAGCTGCAGAAGCACTGGACGGCGCAGATGGATCAATCGCTGTACATGCTGCACGAGCTGCGATCGAACGAGCTGTTCCTCAGCATCTGGAACCAAACTGCTCACGAGATCGGCCTGCCTGCCCCTGACGCCGCTGCCGCTGCAGATCAGTCCGCTCACCTCAACGCAGCGGACAACGGCGAAATTTGGCACTGGAACGTGGACGACTATGACAGCGACGATGAAGACGGGACGCCCAAGGCGGCCACTGACCCTGCTGGTGGAGCGCAAGCTCCTCCCGCCGCCGAGGCAGCGCTCCCGGCACCAGTTGTTCCTCACGTCGCAGTCGCGTTTAGCACGCTCAAGGAGCTCAACGACTCGCTCATCACGCGTGTCCGCGCTCGGTGCCAATCTCTGGGCACGGAGATCATAAGCGGCAAGATCCCAATCTCTCAGCTGCGCGACCTGCTGACCAGCGTCGACCTCAACGCCCTGACCGGCGACCTGGCCCAAATCCTGGCGGTCGTGCTGGGCAGCGCTCCCAGCGCCTCCGCCTCCTCTTCCGTCGCCATCACAGCTGGCGCCAAGCAGAGCGCCGCCATCTTGGCCGAGAGACTGGCCCCGCTGCAACTGGGCCTGCGGTTGCACCATCTGGTGAGCTCATTCCTGGACTTTGTCGCGAGTCTCCAATGGGGCCTGGAGAACGACGCCACGGCGCTGGCGACCTGGACTACATCTATCAACAGCTGCCTCAATTCAGGCCACCTGGATGAGCTTAACGCGCATCTACAGGCGGAGCCGATCATCAAGTTACTCCGACGCCTCTCGTTCAACGATCCGGCCGTACAGACCGAAGCGATCGGCGTGCTGGCGGACTTCTTCCATTCCGTGGCTCAGGCCAGCGACTTCATCGCGCAGCTGCGCGAGTTCCCAGACCAGAGCGCGCTGCGTGCTCTGCTCGACCTGTGCAGGAGCAACACGGACAAGGACTCGGAGCTGCAAGCTCTGCAAAATTTCCGTGACGCCGCCAATGTCATCAATGCCTTTGATGACACGCCATCGCCGTCAGCGCATCGCATGTTGCAGTGGGACCGCTTCGTTGAGGCGCTGGACTCCCTGAATGTTCATGCTGGCACGAGCAGGCTCTTCACCAACGTCAACGCGCAGATGGTCGAGCTGCAGCGCGTGTTCGCCGACGCCCGCCGGGGATCGTCCACGCGCGCCATCGCCGATCTCTACCTACTAGTCGAAGGTGGCCACTTCTGCTTCGTAGCGCCCAGAAAGGCGCACGCGTTGC
Organism: Acanthamoeba lenticulata; assembly: GCA_002179805.1. Taxonomy (NCBI): domain Eukaryota; phylum Discosea; order Longamoebia; family Acanthamoebidae; genus Acanthamoeba; species Acanthamoeba lenticulata. The sequence goes on from NAVB01000857.1 coordinate 13,566, forward strand.
ATGCCGCGCTCGTCGCTCCCCAGTGCCTCTTTGCCGTTATGCCGACGTCTGGCAGTGGTGGCGACGGAGCTCCACGAAAGGAAGAGATCAAGAGGAACCTGGAGTGGCTCGAAGAGCTGCGCAATCGCCTCATGTTGGCCACCGACGCCGAGAGTGGCGAGCTTGCCCACATCAACCACTTCCTCGATATGCTGATGTGGGTCAAGGAGATCAACGAGAAGCGCGTCGAGCTCTTCATTGCCGGCCATCCTCGGTTCCAGGCCTACGACGAGCGCGTGCCGGTGAAGCAGCCTGACCTCACGCTGCTCACACTCGAGAAGGCTGAGCTGGAGCGCTGCCTGGAACACTGGGTCGCCACACTCGACCGCCTCCGGCAGGAGCACTACTTCCTCAACTTCTTCACCATTCATCAGCTCCTGGCCCTCTTGCCGCTGGTCGACCAGCTTCGACGGGAGGGACGCATGCCGGATGAACTGACGTCCCTCCTTCGCTTCATCAAGCTCGATCTCGACCCCGACGTCGTTGGCGATCAGCTTCTGGCTTCCTTTGGCGACTCGGTACCTTGTGTCTTTCTCCGCTTTTCTCAGCGAGCGGCGTTATTGACATTTTCCCCCTTCTCTCTGTCAATCATTGTCGCTGGGGCCAGCCTCTGTGGGAGGGCGGCGCGAACGAAGAGGGTCCTGTGACGAAGCGATTGGCCATCCTCGGCGGCGTCCTGGCGGCCGCGTTCCAGGCCAGCAGCGAGTGCCTTCGCCCGTGGGGCAGCCAAGCGGTGGGAGTCAACGTGGCTACCGATTTCATCTCGGGCGAACCCAACGTGCTTGTGGCTGCCGATCGCAACGCGGTGCTCGTGCAGCTGGTGTCACTCTACGCCCAGCAGTGCCAGCGCCTGCCCGAGGCCGACGAGGTGCTCATCTGCTCGACCGGCACAACGCGCGAGCACCTGAGGCTCTTTATGCTGCGCTGCCTCGGCGCTGAAGCGGCAAACCGGTCCTCGCGGCTGTACTGCCTGGCACACATCGAGCAGCTTTCGTTCGAGCTCCAGAGCTTCATCACGCAGTTCCACGCTCAGCTTTGCGCGACGGCCAAGCGGCTCAAGGACGACGTGGTCCCGCGCTACCGACTCGCCGTCATCTCCGGTGAGGCCGAGGGTCAAGAGGCCGTAACGACGTGGGCCGGCTATGTGCGCCAGCGCCGAGGCCTGGTACCGATGGACGAGATCGTTGCGGCGCTCAAGCGCTACTTTGCCTCGAGGGAAATGCGCGTCTGCTCGTTCGCGAGCGAGTTTGCTGGCATGGGCAAGACGCACGTCATCAACGGCTGGTGCCGTCGCGAGACCGGGTATGCACCTTGCCGGGTCTTGGTGCATGGCCTCACGAGCTTGCCAGAGCTGGCCGCACTGCTGTGGGACAACGCGCACCAGCCCGTGTTCCACTTCGACCTGGCGCCCAACGTGGACACGGGCTTCAACACGCTGCTCTTCGAACTGCTCATCCTCGGCGCTGCGCAAGCCACGCACGGGCAGCTCGTGTTCTGGCCACGCGACTCGACGCTCGCCATCGAGGTGCCCAACTCGATCGACAACGTCACGCGCAAGCGGCTCCACTTCCTCGACCTCCTCCCGGCCACCATGGTCAGGGAGGCCGACAACCCCATCAGCACCAGCTGCGACCTGGACGACCCACAGAACGTGCCTGTGATGGCCACCTACATGGTCAACGGCCAGCGCCTGCACCAAAACCGCGTGCAGTACGTATGCAAGTTCCTCAAGGCCTACGGCGACAACCAGCTGTCCGGCGCCAATGTCCGGCCGCATCTGTTGCCCGATATGCAGCGCGAAGAGTGCATGGCGCTGTTGGAGCGGCACTGCCCCAACTGGACCGGTCTCACGTTGGTCCTGCGCTTGAACTTCATCAACTACCTCTTTGAGCAGTTGCGGGCCTTTGAAGAAAGCGACTTCTTCGAGGTGGAGCTCCTCGAGGGACCGGCGCGCGTGCTGCGGCAGGCTGTGGTCCAGTGGCTGATTGACACGACGGCCGACTTTGCGTCGTGCTCGATGGACCCGCGCCAGTCGACGAGCTTCGACCTCAGCGAGACCTTCAAGCTCTCGCGGCAATGGGGCGACCGCCGACAGCCCTACCTCATCTTCAACAGCGAGGGCGGCGGCTCCGTGTCGCCGCTGTGGATGGAGCCCGAGCGAGCGGCCAACCCCGAGCACGTGAGCCTTTTGCGCAACCTCTCATGCCACACGTGCAACAGCGGCCGCCGCACGGTCCACAACTGCTCAGTGCCGAGCCTGGTCGACTTCACCGAGGGGCTCGGGCGATATCTGCTCTCGATCCTGTTCGGCGTGCCCGAGAGTCAGATCGTCGAGGCCGGCGAGGCCAACGAGAGCCGGGCCGAGTACGTGCTCACACTGGACAACTTCCTCAAGATTGTGGCCATCCACTTCCGCGTCAAGGCTCGCATCCCAGTGATCATTATGGTCTGCCCTTCTTATCTTCAGCTTTCATGACCATGAATGTATGCTGACACCTTATGCGCACAGGGTGAGACTGGCTGCGGCAAGACCCGCCTGCTCGAGTACATGTGCGCTTGCCAGGGCGCTCCGCTGAAGAAGCGTGACGTGCACGGTGGTGTCTCACTGTCGGATCTTCACGGCGACATGCTCGAGGCCATCGCCATGGCCCGGGAAACGCCCGATGTGCCCACCTACATGTACGTGCTCTCCCTGCTGTTTTTGGTATATTTTTCATCATTTTTTTAATCATTTAAATAAGACAAAGATTTTTTTTAAACACCTTTTTTTGCTGACCACTCTTCCATTAGCTTTTTTGATGAGTTCAACACCAAGGAGGAGCCAGGTTTCTTCAAGTGTTCGGCATCCCAAAGCTCTTTGATGATCATGTGTGTTGCGCGATGCCAATTTCTTGTTATGATTGTTGTGTGTCCATCTCTTCAGCTATTGTGTGCGACCGCCGGCTGAGGGAAGAGGCTCTGCCGAGCAATCTGGTGGTCATCGGGGCGTGCAACCCCTACCGCCGCAGCGTCTCGACGTCGACGGCCGGCCTGGTCTACCAGTACGCCGACAGGCCCAGGGAAGACCTCGCGCAGCTGGCCTACATGGTCCACCCGCTGCCCGAGGTCATGAAGCAGTACGTGTGGGACTTTGGCTCCCTCACCAAAGAGGCCGAGCGGAAGTACATCGAGCGCCTCCTGGCTCGCTGTTCAGTCGTCAGGTTCCAGAGGATGTACCTTCTGTTCTGCCGAGCGGTGTACATCTCGCACGAGTTCATCAAGGAGCACGAGACCGACATCCACGGGACGGTGAGCTTGCGCGACGTCCTCCGCTGCTGCGCCCTCTACGAGTGGTTCTTTACCTACCTGTGCGAGAACCGCAAGGCCCCCGACACGGAGGCCACCAGCGGCAAGGCCCTCTGCCTCGCACTGGCCATCTGCTACTACTTCCGTCTCTCGTACGTGACTTTGAGTTGCCGCCCGTTGTTGTCCTCCTCGACTTCTTCTTCGGCTCATTCTCTTGCCACCATTCTGGTTTGATCCTGTTCAGGGCGGATCGGCCCGGAAACGCCAACACTCCCGTGAATGGACGTAAGCAAACCAACAGCGCCGGTGGCGGTGGCGGCGGAGGCAAGCTCCGCGCCAAGTACACAAACCGCCTCCCGGCTCCGCTGCCTGACCGCTTGGAGAACATCATGCGAACGGAAAGCGCGTGGATCCTGGACAATATGGAGCTGCCGCCCGGGACGGCCAAGAACCAGGCCCTGCGCGAGAACGTGTTCGTCCTGCTCGTCTGCATTTACAACAAGATCCCCGTCTTCGTACGTCTGCAGCTCCTTCCCCCTTGGGGTTGTGCCTGGGCCAGTCTAACATGAATGGCTTCGGTCCGCGATATTCAGCTGGTGGGCAAGCCGGGCAGCTCCAAGACCTTGGCCATGACGCTCATCCGCAACAACTTTGGCCAGCGGAGGAAGCTGGCCCTGCCGTCCATCGACATCACGAGCCACCAGTGCTCGCCCCAGTCGACCTCGGAGGGCATCCGCGAGAGCTACCAGCGCGCGTGCCGGCTGAGCGACATAGAGGGCCGTGTGTGCGGCGTGCTGCTGCTCGAGGAGGTGGGTCTGGCCGAGCTGAGCCCGCATCTGCCGCTCAAGGTGCTGCACTCGATCCTGGACGAGGCGCGGGTGTCCGTGGTGGGCATCTCCAACTGGGCCCTCGACCCGGCCAAGATGAACCGCGCTGTACGTTGTCGCCGCCAGCTCAGCTGCCTGCATGTTTGTTGCCCTCTCTCTCTCTGACGAGCCCCGTGATTTCCAGGTGCACCTGGAGCGACCAGCGCCCAACGTGAAGGACCTGGAGATCACCATGCGACAGATGCTCGTCGCGCAGGGCGACTGCATGCTTGTGCAGCACCTGTTGAAGCATCTGGCTGAGGCCTACAACGAGATCTACCACAACCACCAAAAGGTCAAGCCGGACTTCTACGGTCTGCGCGATTTCTACGCCCTCGTGCGCGACCTGCATCAGGGCCTGCAGAGTCAGCCCAAGCAGGGCGCCCAAAACTGGCGCGAACAATCCAACAAGATGCCGAGCGTCGAGTTCGCGATGCTGCGCCGCGCGGTGAGCTTCAACTTCAACGGCCAGGGCGCCCAAGAATTCGCCAAGCTGCTTCGAATCTTCCTCGACAAGACGCGCATTCAGGTGCCCGATGAGCAAAAGCAGCCGCTGAACACGCTCAACATCATCAAGCAGAACCTTGCCGCTGGGGACAGCGTCCGGCACCTCATGCTGCTCACCAAGAACGACGCCGCGCTTCAGATTCTGTTTGACTTCAACGTGGTGCAGCACCAGCGCACCAAGATCCTCTTCGGGTCCGACTACCCCAACGACCAGAACGACAACTACTCGTGCCGCATGATCCAGCAGGTCCGCATGTCGATGGAGCGCGGCGACTGCCTCATCCTGCTCCACCAGGAGAACTTCTACGAGAGCCTCTACGATCTTCTCAACCAGAACCACATGCACGTAGGTGACTGCAAGTACTGCTGGATCGCGCTGGGCGCGCACTCGCGCCAGTGCGTGGTGCACGACAAGTTCAAGTGCATCGTCATCGTTGACAAGGACCGCGCGCTCCTGCCCACGGGCCTCCCGGCACCCTTCCTCAACCGCTTCGTCAAGCTGATGCTCTCGCCGGCCGACATCATTCAGCGCTACAACGCCGCGGACGTCGTTGAGAAGCTCACGCAGTGGATGGCGGCCTGTGCGGCGCCGTCGAGCGTGGATCAGGCCTTCGTGGGCTACCACGAGGGCTTTGCGCAGTCGTTGGTCGTCGCCGTGCTCGGCCACTTCAAGGAGCGCATGTCGGAGGTACAAGCCACACACAAGCAAGTGGCCGAGGTCAAAGCCATGCTGCTGCGCAAGGCACAGGAGTGGGCCCTCTTCACGGCCACTCTCGAGACCGGCATGCGGCTGGCCGACGCCAACCAGCCCGACGTCCGCGAGTTTGCTCCGATTTACCGCGCGCAGCCACACCTCAACCTGGCCCAACTGTGCGCCTACGCCCAGGAGCACTACTGGAACGCCGACGGAGGCGGCCTGCAGCTCGAGGCGCTCACGCACAGCACGCGGGTGCACCAACTGGAACGCGCCGTGGGCAATGTCAATGCTGCTGTCAAGGTCGTACACTTGGTCAACCTGACGAGCGAGCACGAGCTCCTCGGCATCTTGTCGGACTTCTACGCCACCAAGCGCTCCGCGCGCGATTTCGAAGACCTCCGCGCGGATGACAAGGGCAAAGACAAGACTGACGAAGGCGATACCGATGCTGTGGAAGCTGCGGCTCCTGCTGCTGGGGACAACGAGGTCGACAACAATGACGACGAAGAGCGCTATCTGTTGGTGGCCGCACACGCGCCGGGTTGCAGCGACGACCGCGTGCGGCACTTCAAGTTCCTGTGCTCGCGCGAGCGCGCTCGGTTCGTGGTGGCCCAGAACGGCAAGAAGCCACGACACGTGATCATCCTCCGCTTCTTGCCGCGCGCTGCGTCGACGGCGTCCAACGCCCCAGCCGCCGCAGCGGGATCGCGCCAGCGGGCATCGTCCGCCACCGAGACCAAGATCGACGTCGAGCGCCAGTATCGGCACGTCTACCTCGACAACGTGTTCAGCGGCAGCGAGACGGGCGAGCCCGAGATCGAGCAGATGCTCAACCGGTCGATGAGCGACATCCTGCACCAGGACTCGATCGCACACGCCGTCCTGCCGGAGCTCATCCGGCGTGAGTACCGGCGGACGCTCAACCGCCTCCAGTTCTCGATGACGACAGGTGAAGCTGCGGCCGAAACGATGCGCCGCCAGGCGGCGCTGATCTCCTTGATGGAGCGCGTCCTGAAGCGACAGGAGTTTGTCGTCGGGCTCGCTGAGCAGCTCGTCTACGCCGCCAAGGCCACCGAGGACGATGCCAACGGCGGTGCCGTCGAGTGGCAGGCCAGGCTGCTGCGGACCAACGCGAGCAGCCGCGAGGGGTCGCTCCGCGCGGCGTTCTACCAGCACCTGGTCAACAGCACTGCACGCCAGCTGTCGTGGCTGCTGGCCCAGGTGGCCGCCAACAGCAACCTCGAGCTCCTCGACTCGTGCCTGCAGCAGCGGGCCGACCACCCACTCGGCCGGCTGTGGCTTGCGCTCTTGGCTACGCCGGGCCTGTGGCCGTTCGAGGCCATCGCCGGCGGCGGTGGCAGCGGCAATGCTGCCGGCGGGCCGAGGCTCGAGGTGCAGCAGCAAATCAAGGCCACGTTCCCCTTCAGCACGGCCGTCGTGTCGGCCGTCGAGCTGCTGCGCCACGACGCCGAGACCAACGCGCAGGCGCTCGACAAGGAGTTTGAAGACCCAGTCCAAGCCACCAATGAGGCCCTGCAGCAGATCATCGCCAATGGCAAGCTGCACGAGCTGAGCGACCTGGACGACAGCATCGCGCGGCGCTACCTCAACGACTTTGTCGAGATCAAGGTGCGCGGTAGCGGCAGCATCACGGTCGACGATAACGGGCGCCTCTTCACGACGGCCAAGCGGCTGCTCGAGGCCCTCTTGCTCGCTGCCATGCAGCAGGCGGGCAACCTTGCCACTCAGGTGGCCGCCATCCATGCGGCCTTCTGGGCCGTGGAGGGCTTCGCCAACGAGCTCTTCATCGCGCTCAACGTGCTGGGCCACCAGGGCACCACGATCGACTTCAACCTCCCGTCAGTCGCGCGTCACCCGCTGCCGCTGGTGTGCCAGCAGCTGGCCATCGTGCGGTCGCTCCTGTCCGCGCTGGACCTGCCCGCGCAGGAGAACGGCCTCAACGACGCTGCCGTGGCTGCCTGGGCCGCGCGCTGTGTGGAGCTCCGCGGTGGCGTCAATTCCCTTCTGGCGCTGCTGGCCGCCTCCCGGCCTCAGCCTGAGGGCGACGCAGCTGCTGGCCAGGGCGATAAGGACAAGCCGAAGGAGGACGGGGAACAAGCGAAAGAAGACGAGGAACGAGACGATGAGGAAGAGGACGAAGAGGACGAAGAGGATGAGGACCTGCGGCGGGCGCGTGAGGAAATGCGCGAGGAGCTGATCGATGTCGAGCATCAGTGGCGGCTGGCGCAGCTGCTGGCTGACTTCCATCAGATCGTGGTGGTGCCGCTCGGCATGCCCTTCGGCTCCCTTGTCCTGTTCGACCGCCTGCTGCACGACCAACTGCGCACTGTTCAGGATCTGGCCAAGCACGAGGCCCTCAAGATCGTGATCGAGTTCCTTCGCAGGGGTCTCGCCGTGCCCACCAATCCGGCGCGCCACTGGCAGCAGCTGAACCGGTTCGCCGAAGAGTTTGTGCTGAGCGCCTTCCTGCCGACCATCCTCGAGCACCCGGCCGACCTGGCCATGGGCCTCGAGCTCCTGGGCCGCGCCATCGTCGACCGGAGCGACCTGTTCTCCGTGGCGGCCGATGGTGTTGAGCTCTCGCCACCGGCCAAGAGCGCCATCATTGGCAAGCTCCTGCGCGGCCACCACTCCATCCAGCAGTGGAACGAATCGGGTGCGCGCCGCGTGTTAGCCGACCAGCTGGCGACCCTTACTGTCCCCAAGCCGGGCGTGGCCACCATCACCGCTGACGACCAGCCGCTGGCGGTGCTCTACCTCGAGTGCTTTGAGGACTGGCTTGAGTCGGCCTCGGGCCTCAGGGCTCATCACCTCAAGGACCAGACGGGCCACGCGGCGGCCTGGCTCCAGAGCACGAGTCTCATCGATCGCCTGCACGCTGTGGCGCTGACCCGCGTCGTCGTGCGGCGACTTGCCGACGAGCTCCTCGGCTGCGTGCTCGAAGCCGATGCCCCGCTCGACCTGGTCCGACAGCGCCAGCGCGAGCAGGTGCTCGAGGCCGCCAACAACTTGCTTCCCACCGCGGCGCGACTTTCTACCGGGCCGGGCAAGCTGCCTCTGGGCCAGCCCGTGCTTCACCTCGTGCGCGAGCTCGCCCGGCGGAGCGGCCTCCAGCTGGCCAAGGCCGTGCTTTGCAGCCCTCGAGCGCGCGAGCTCCTGCCTTGGCTGGCCGAGCTCGACATCGAGCGCCTACTTCTCGCGGGCTCCGGCAGCCGCTGCGAGCGGGTTCCCTCGGTGGACGCCTGCGCGCTGCTCCAGCTGCCCGATTATCAGGCCTGGTGCGATGGCCTGAGCAACGCCCTGCAGGTGGGCGAGCCGAGCGGCCTCAAGAACCGGCTCCTTCCGGCCGGCGCCGCGCCGCTGCTGCCCTATGCCCTGTTCCCGGCGCTCTTCCGCCAAACGGCCGTGCGCTACGCCGAAGACAACGGCCGGAGCCTGGGCAATGGCCGCGCCTGGCTCGAGCAGTTCCTGAACCAGCAGTACGCCAACGCGCTCGGCGTCGGGCGTAAGGAGTGGGCCCATTTGGCCTCGTGCTACGTGAACAACAAATGGGCGCTCGAGCGCTGGCGCGTCAGCGAGGCCACGCCCTACGAGACGATGGCCACCCACTCGCTGCTCGCTCATCTGGCCGGGGTCATCAGCCGCCTGGGCGAGCGCGCCACGCCGCTGTGGAGCCTCCTCCTGGCCCCGCAGACGCAGGCCGACTGCTACCTGCCCTCCATGCCCGACGACCCGCGCCTGCGCATCGCCCGCGAGTCCATGCGCCTGCCCGGCAACACCTACCTCAGCACCTGCGACCACGTCTACAACGTCCCGCCGTGCGGCATGCCCATGAGCATCGAGGACTGCGGCGTCGACGGCTGCGCGGCCAAGGTCGGCGGGACGAAGCACCAGCCTCTGCCGGGCCACAAGCTCCTGATCGAGACGGGCCGCGGCCAGCCGCGCACCTTCGGCGCTACTGTGGAGATGGTCGACGTCAACACGCTGACCAACAAGACGCCCAAAGGCTACTGCCCGCTTGTGCTGGTGGAGAACGCGGTGTGGCGCGTGCGCGACTGCCCGTCGGCGTCGGCCTTCTGGTTCCTGCGATTCCTGGTCGACGCGACGCTGCTTCTGAGCTCGGCGGCCAACTTTGGCGGCGCCTCCAAGGCCCACGCGCTGGCCCTCGCCGGCATCAACCTCAACGAGGCCGAGGCCGACGAGCAGCACTTTGGGCAGCGGGCGAGCCAGTCGTGGCAGACGCTGAGCGGGCTGATCGCGACCAACCAGGAGGACGCGCTTCTGCTCATGCACTGGGCCCTCGACAGCCTGGCCTCGGCTGCGGCCCCGCCGGGAGGGGACCAGGACTACTCGCGTCTGGATACGCTGGCCAAGCGGCAAGAGTGGGAGCAATGGGCCGTGGGCGCGACGCAGGGCCTCTTCACGGCCGCCACGGCCGAGGCCAAGCTGCGCGAGCTCAAGGTCCGCATGCAGCAAGCAGCCCAGCCGGAGCAAAAGCAGGTGCTTGAGGCTGTTACCGAGACTGTCGACCCCGAGCTGGCCCAGGGCCGCGCCGACGACGGCGCCTACCGGACGCACAACCAACCGGCGCTGTGGCGCACACGGACCCGCGTGTCGGTGGAGGACTTCAAGCGCCGGTTCGTCGGCGGCGGCGGTGGCGCGGCGCCAGCGGCGGCGGACGGGCGGTACCCGACGCTGACGACGCTGCTGGCCGAGGAGCAGCTGCTGCGCTGCGTGGCGACGCTGCCCGACGTGCTGGCCTGGAAGAGCGCCGTCGAGCAGCACTTCAACAAGCGGCTCGACAAGCAGACGGCCGAGACGCGCACCGTGGCCGAGGTCCTTCGCGGCCTCTCGCCTCAGCAGCGGCGCGAGTGGACAGCGCTCTTCAGGCGGTTCGCCGACGGGTGGAACCAGGCGCGCGCGTTTGTGCGGAGCAACGACGGCGAGGACCTAGTCCTCACAACCGACATGCACGACGGCGTACGTGTGGCCTCGTTCTCTGATCTGGGCTCTTTGATTACTGACTTGATGGGGGTCTTGCGTGAACAACAGGTGGCGCTGGCGTACTCGATCAACATGCTGGTGGGCGAGGGCGCGCAGGGCGTGGCGCTGGTCAAGTGGCTCGTGGCCAAGCACAACGACCTCCTCACGCGCATGCACCGCACGCTCGCGGCAGAGATCGCGGCCGACGACGGGGCGCTGAACGCCGAGCAGGCCGATGCGGTCTACCGGGCCAAGCTGTCGCGGTTCGGGCAGGTGGCGCTCCACCTCGTCCGCACGCGGCACATGCTGCAGCCGTTCCCCGCCCAGGGCGGGCCCATCGAGCGTGCGCTCCAGCTGGCGGCCGCGCGGTCCTACGCCTACGGGCAGGGCCACCACACGGCCTACGACTTTGAGCGCATGGAGCGGTTCGTGTTTGACGAGTGCGTCCACGGGCGGCCGCTGATCAACCCGGACCCGGCCCAGCTCCGGATGATGAGCTTCCTCAACGAGACCGGCGCCAGCAACCTGCTCCGCCAGATCGAAGCCGCTGTGTCGCCCCAGCGCGAGCTGGCCGACGGCGTGCGGCAGCGCTTGCAGCAGGAGCTGGCCACGCCCGAGCTGGCCCAGCGCTGCCTCCGCGCGGTGGAGATGTGCCTCCACTTCCTCCGGGCCTCGGGCGGCGACGCGCGTCAGCCGCTGGTCGAGTACGCCGAGGACGTGCTCCTCCTCGACTGCCAGGACGAGGCCAGCGGCCTCCACTTTGGCTTCCTCGCCGGGCCCGGCGGGGTGTGCCTGGCCGACATCAACGCCCTGTGGCGCGAGCTGCATCGGCTGGTCTACCCGGACCCGTTCAGCGCGCTCGCGGCCAAGTACCGCGAGAAGCTGCCCAAGGAGCTCGCCAAGCAGTTCAAGCGCTACTGCGAGACCCGCCTGTCGGCGCCCTCGCGGGCCATCCTGGCCGACACGCTCGAGGCCTACGTACGCAACACGCTCCTCGAGGAGACCCAGCGGCCCGACGCCGGCCTGCTCGAGTACGTGGGCAACCTCCTCACCAACAACGACTGGCGCGAGGCCTTCGAGCTCGAGCCCCTTGAGCTGGGGCCCTTGACCGAGTTCAGCCAAGCCATGCCCCCCACCCTCGCCGCCGAACAACAGCAGCAGCAGCAGCCTGCGGCGGGCCATCGCCGGACCCCCGTCCGCACCAACAGCAAGAAGACGCAGAAGGAGCCGCAGACCTTCCCCACAGCCCTCAAGGTCAAGCACTGCCTCGAGGCCTCGCGCATGGCCCGCGCTCTAGCCGCAAGCGCGTAGACGCGTCTCTGTACAGCACAGACCCCCCGGGAAGAACAAACCCCATCTTGCTCTTCATCCTTTTTTTCATCATTTCAACGCGTTCATAAGATGTCGACGCCTGCGCGTCGTCGAGGCAGGATCGCCCCTCGTCCTGCGGCGCGGAAGAAGGTGATGGCAGCCGCCACGAGCAGGATGGCGCTGCCCAGCCCCATGGCCCACAAGACCAGATCCTCCCCGCCCAGGCCCCACTCTTCGATCCACCGAGGCGTTGGCTCCGGCGACATGGTGCCGTCGTCGTAGTAGGTGCGCAACCAATGTCGTCGCGTGCAAGAGTTGTCCAGCTTGACCTTCTTTGCAGGCTCTGTTTCTTGCCTGATCTCGTCCGTAACGACCGTGCAAAGGTGGCAGAGGTCGTCATTGTCCACATTGTAGGCCAAGAAGGCCGGGTCATAGTGAGACATGGGAGGCTTGTAGTCGAAGTAGCTCATGTAGAGTTTGTCGTCCTTCTCCAGCACGCGAAGGAAGTCGGCCAGAGCCTTTGGGTTGGCAAACGCATCGACCCGAATCACGGAGTGATTGTTGGGCACGAACGGCGAGTAGTCCTTGGGCCCATCAACGATTGGAAGCGCCCCAGCCTGGAAGGCGTGGAGCAGCTTCTCCGTCACGTAGTCGTCGCAGTTGGCGTTCTCCCAGGCCAAAACAAACTTGTACTGCCCAAGCAGAGCTATGAGCTGGTGTGATGAGGCTGTTAGTGCCAAATGTCTTCCAACGACCAGTGCGGTTAAGCGTGCGGTACCTCGCTTTCTCCGATGTCCCGTTCCTTGCCGGCCACATTGCGCATGCAGTCCCCGAAGGAATGGACTGGGTAATGCTTCATCAGCGCTTCGATAAACTCCTCGCGCTTGTTGAACGACTTGCAGTTGTTGGCCACCCACACGATGGCGTTCTTCCGTTGTGTTGGATGAGTCGCAAATGGCGCGTCTGTGACCTGCCGCAGGGAGCTGCGCAGATAGGGGACGGGGATCTCCGAGTGAAGCTGATAGCCCATCCGCAGGTTGAACATCCCAAGCCGGTCGGCATTGAGCGAGAGCTTGTCGCATTGCCGCTCCCAGAACTTGAAGCGGTAGTACCACCCGCAGGAGCGGTGGTCGTAGAGAGGATTCTCATCCGACCAGTAGACCCACAGCTGGCGTCGTGGCTTACGGGCTGGGATCTTGTGCATTTCGATGTCTCTTGAGTGAAACACGAGGGCGTCGGCTTCAACAGATACGTTGCTCGTGAAGCGGCACTGTGTAGTGCCTGCCCCGTTGTGTGCTGTGAGTGGAGAGGCACGTCAAAAGCGCAATGTCACACCAAGAGAACACCGAACCTGAGCCTGCACGGGAAGGACAAGTGCGGACAAACGGCTTGGCCGTCACGTCGCGGCCGAAGCGTGGTGTATAATAGAGGATGGTGGTGACGTTTGTGAGTTCGGATGGCAGCAGTTCGTCCTCGAGCAGCTCAACCACCCGCCCGTCGCCAGAGTCCACCAGCAAGTAACACAGCAGGGCGAGAGCCAGGCACAGTGTGAAGAGCACGTACGGCGTGCGCTCCACCCAAGCAGACCCTGCACCTGCGTTGTTGTGAATCTCTCGTCTCTCCTTCATCCTTACGTCCTCTGCAGGGGCATCACTCTTCTCCTTGATAATATTTTTTTCTCCTTATTTTCAAATCATTACCCAAATTAGGTCAAATTGTTTGCCTTTCCTCGCCGTCTCATACGTCGTGCCGCCAAGAGGGCAAGCTCAGGGTCGACGCGCCCAACGGGCTCCGCCCGACGCCGCTGGCAAAGCCAACGTTGTTGAGCTGTTGGTGTTGCTGCTGCTGCACGAGGACCTGCTTGAGGAGCTGGTGGTTGTCCTTGACTTTCTTCTTGACCTTGTGGATCTCGACGATCGGGTCGTGCTCGGCCTTGCTGGCCGCCAGCTGCCGCTCGACCTCCTCCATGGCCTGCGACCGCTCGATGGGGAAGATGGACAATATGTCCTCCTCGCTCCCGGAGCTGATCTTCTTGAAGATCTCCCGCTGCACGTGCGTGAACCGCAGCGACGCCCGCCAGCCCTGCTCGCGCCCCGGCCCCGCCCCGCTGCTGCTGTCGTCGCCGTCCTCGTCGTTGTCGTCGTCGTCGTCGAAGAAGGCGTCACCGGCGTCGTCGCCGGCGAGCGGGGAACGGCGGCTGGCGCGCTTGCGGGCCTTGTGCTGCTGCTTGATGGCGTCGCGCTTGTACTTGAGGAACGCAAAGAAGTAGAGGTAGTGCCACAGGTCGTGCTCCCCGCTGATGTGCCGCGCAAACACTGCAGCAAAGAGAGAAAGAGGCCAGCTGCAGGTGAGATTCCCGAGGCCACAGCAAAAAACAAAGGGTCCTTGATGTGAGCGTACTGGCGCGGCCTCCGAGGGACTGGAACTTGTCGCGAGCGACGGAGCAGATGAAGCAATTGCTCGCGATCCACGACCTAAAGTCAGACTCGCGATCGCGCAACACTGTGCGATGCCATCGCGCACGCGCGTGAGCTCACAGACAAGATCAGGCATGGACGCGGGGCTGGAGGGCGCGTACGGCCAAAGGTGTCGACGATGATGGCGAGGCAGATGTTGAGGAGGAACATGCCCACCACGACCCAGAAGCCCAGCAGGTAGATGGCCCACCCGGTGATCTCCCACCATGGGTCCTCGATCGGCGCGTTGGGCAGCACCTGGATGATGCCGCCCTGCAGCGGCAGCCTGTGTGTGGCGCACAAATACAAACATAAATAAATTAAAATGAGAACAATAATAATTAACAATAAAAATCTCAAAGTAAAAATAAATTTCTAAAATAAGTTTTAAATAATTAATAAAGAAAAAGAGTGCGTACCCCATCTGCATGTTGCAGAGCATGCACTGGAGGACGGTGTCGCAGTAGGCGTTGTTCTCCGGGACGTAGTACTTGGACAGGAACAGGTACCCGAAGATGGAGAAGACGTAGACCACCGGCAGGATGAACAGCGCCATGAGGAAGAGGCGGGGCGCGGTCATGCGGATGACGCGGAGGATGGTGCGCAGGGGCGGGCTCCACACGACGACGAAGAAGAGCGAGCAGACGAACCAGTAGGGGAAGTGGACGGTGCCGAGGACGGACGAGACAAAGTAGAGGGTGTGGAAGAGGAGCGGGAGGTCGGTGCCGATGTGCCACGCGGTCCAGAGCCAGTAGCGCACGTGGGCGGTCCAGCGCATGCGGAGGAGCCACGAGAGGCCCGTGATGCGGGTCTGCTGGAGCTGGGCCAGGATGGTCTTCTTGCGCTCGGACTTGAGCTTGAGCATGTTCTGCAGGCGCGGACGCGAGCGGCCCGAGAAGGAGAAGCGCGTGCCGAGCAGGGCCTGCACGATCCCGAGGTGGGACCACGTCGACAAATACGCGGCCCAGCGCTTGGCGTTGGCCGGCGGTGCGCGCGCGTAGAGCAGGACCAGCAGGATGGCACCGGCCGACACGGCGTGGACGATCATTAGGACCAGCGCGACCCAGCGCACTGCCGGGTCGCGGTAGTCCGAGTGTCCGTAGCCGATGAGGATCAGCAGGTTGATCACCACCGCCAGCAGGTACGTGAACCAGCCAAAGTACTTGGTGTAGCTCCCCAGCAGTCCCGACAGCGCTGCGCGATGGCCCGTCATCACCGCCGCCCAGTGAGTTGTGGGCCGCAGTAGCACATGAGCAGCACGAGCGGGGCCGAAAAGGGCGTGGTGAACCTTGGCGGTTGCGGAGGACGGGTGACGTCTGCCTGCGCCGGTGCTCCTCGTACTCCATCTCGATTAGGACCTTCTCCGACCAGGACACGAACCTGCTCCCCGCAGACCGTGTGAGAGCGGAGCTCTGGGTCCGACACACCGCGGGAACGCGCGCGTACGTGGTGATGCGCTCGGTGGCGCTCTCCCAGGTGTGCTCGACGGGATTGGTGACAAAGGCGTCCTGCAGGTGCGCAAAGTCGTTGGAGCACCGGTCGTGGCTCGAGCAGTGCTGCGCGCACACGGCCGGCAGCGGGAAGTAGACGCTCTGGATCGTGCCCCCGCTCTTCTTGCTGCCCGCCTCCTGCTTGTCCGTCACCACCTCAATGTGCCCTGCATGCCCACCATCATCGTTACGGCGACGACTACTACAACGAAGATGACGACGATAAGCGGCGGCGACGAACCGATCTGGATGGGGAAGTGCCGTGAGACGAGGGCGACAGAGTTGGACAGGGGCTCGGCGTTGGCGCGAGGCGGGAACAGGACCCGCGAGATGCGCCGATAGCGCTCGCTGCCATCGGCTGTGGTTGTGGAATGTGAGTTATGTGCGGCTTGTTACAAGAGCGAGAAGCATGGGGCGGCACCTTGGGACAAAATTTTGATGAGCATGACAAAGAGGATGGGCAGTCGCGCCTCCTCGCCAAAGATGTCGATCGACTGCTGGCCCTCGCAGCGCTGCCTGTCGGCGAGCTCGAGCCACTCGTCAAACACGTAGTGGTGGCTGCTGAGGCCGGCGTCCAAGTCCGCCTCCTCGTCCTCCTCGCTTCCCACGCTGGCCTTGTTCAACGTGTGGATCCGGTCCTTCTTGGTCGCCGACGTCGACAGCGACGTTGCCGACGATGACGACGCCGCCGTCAAGACGTCGAGCGAGCTCTTGGGCGGCGGCGGCATCGATGCGCCTCCGGCCAACATGTCCTTGGACGACCTGCATAGGCGGTCACGGTCAAGCCCACATAAGCGGAGCGAGATTGAGGGAGCTGGGACGAACGTCGTGATCTTCTCAAAGTCGAGCCGGGAGGCCAGGAGCTGGACCGTGTCGCTGTTAGGATTGCCCTCGACCAGACCCATCAACAGCTCCAGCAACGCCGTCTGCGTGAGCAAGGAGTTGAAAATCAAAACAAGACAGACACAATATCAGCAATGCCCGCCTGCCGAGCCCGCACGTACGGTGATGGACTTGATCTGCTCGTGCGTGAGCTTGAGCGACGCTGATGAGTGCATGTGCGCGTTGAAGTCGGACAACTGCATCCTGTCGGGTTTTCATGCAATGCATGGACCAATGGAAACATGGCGAGGTTAACGAGATGCACGGCTGCCGATTGGGCGACAGAGAGGTAATACGCACAGCGGGTTGGCGACATCGGCGATGTTGGCCTGCTTGATAAGATACTCAATGTTCTCCTCGCTGCCCTCGGTGAAGGCCGTCAGCGTGTACAGGACCTGCGTCACCAGCGCCGCGTTGTGGCGCATGATGACGTGGCGCAGCTTGCGCAGGTACTTGACGGCGAGGCCGATCAGGTTGACCTGGCCGCCCTCGCCGGCGTCCGCGGCCGCGGCCGCGTCGGCCACAGCCGCGGCGGAGGACTGCTGACCGTCGCCGGCGTCGGCCCGCTGGCTCCGCATGTACTGCTGGATCTGCTTCTGCTCGATCTCGCGGTTCTGGAGGTTCATCTGTTCGACGTAGAGCAGGTCCTCGTAGAGCTGCGGGTCCTCGTGCCGCAGCTTCATGCGGATCTTTTCTTCACGCGGTTCGTCGCTCTGAAGAAAGTCGTCGCGGGAGCACAGCTGCTGGAGCAGCTCGAAGACGGCCTGAATCGGGGCCGGGTCGTACATGGCCAGCAGGTCGCCCGTCGAGTTGAGGTTGTGTCGGATCCTGAAGTGGGCGGACGTGTTGGTGCCAATTAGCGCGTGGCCAATGGGCACAAGGCCGAAAGAACTCAAGGGCAAGCGCAAGGGCGTACCGCTCGGTCTGCTTGATGGACCGCTCGATGAAATTCTTGATGTCGGCAAAAAAGGTCGAGGCGCTGGACGTGTAGGCGCTCAGCATGAAGGCCCTGATGCTGTCTTCGCTCTATATCGCCACAAGCATCAGGTCAATGGTGATGATAACGATCGTAAAGATGGTGAAGAGGCGAACCTTGAAGGACTGGCCGCTGCTTCGCCAGGCCCGGCAGTCGGCGATGCGCTGTTTGATGGACTTGGCCGCCCGGTTGGCATCGATGAGGGTCACCAAAAACTTGGCGGCCTCGTACACGACCTGCGGGCTGTCCGACTGGAACAGAGGCAACGTGTAGATGATGGCCTCCTTGATCAGATTCCTGTCCTCGCTGTCCCACTTGAAGCGCACTCGCCTGTCGACAATAACGAACGACGAGCGGACCGTCAGAAGGGCCAAGGGCCAAGGGCAAGGGACGGCCAGGCTGAAGAAGTGTACCGCAAGATTCGCAGACACGAGACGTGCAGGTCCATGACCATGCGCTGGCTGAAGCCCGACGACTCGCGGATGTCCAGCTGCCGGATGAACACGCGCTTGGTGGCGTTGCGGCTGAGGCCCGTGAGCCCGGCCATTTCCTTCCACACGTCGCGGTCCTTGTGGCGCAGCACGGCTTCGAGCCGGTCGAGGTGTCGCGCGAGCTGCCGTGCGCTGTTGCCGTCTCCCGAGAAGACCGACAGCGGCAGCTCGTAGACCGACGCGAGCGACTTGTGCGTGGCCCCGCCGCCACCGCCGGCGCCGGCGTCGCCGTCGGCCTTGGCGTGTCCTCCGGCATTGGAGCCAAACACGTCATCGGCGGGTGACCCGATGCGGGCGGGCCGCTGGCGGTGCCACCGGAACAGGAAGCGCCTCCACCAGCCGCCTCGGCGCGCGCCGTTCTCGAGGGGGTCGCGGCTGACGCTCAAGGTCTCAAACTCCTCGTAGCGCGGGGAGCCGGCCAGGTCGCGCCGGCTGCCAATAGGGTTCAGCGATTCGCTGTCGGTCTTGATGCGGGGCACGCTCTGGAGCTGGACCGAGCTCAGGAACTGGTCGTGATACCTGCACACACACACACACACGTCATGCTTGGGATTGGTGGACGAACGCGATTGTGTTGCAGCAGGGAAAGGTACCGAGTGAGGCGGTTAGTGAGGCTGGACGAGACGGCCTGCTCGCGCTTGTCGGCCTCGGCCTCGTCGTCGTCGACGTTGAACACCGTGGCGTGAATACCCGACTTGAAGATGAGCGTCCGACCCAAGTCCTCGTCCTCCAGGTCCACGTCTGTGCGTATGTCGTCAGTTGCGGCGAGGCTACACGACCGAGCCAGGTCACAGCCACACACGTACCGTCAAAATCGTGGGTAAGCCGCGTCGCGTCATCGTCGAGGTCGGTCGTGGCCGCTTCATCGGTGTGCACGTCGCACTGGTGCAGGGTGTCGATCAGCCGGCACACGTGCTCCAGGCCGAGCAGGTCCACACCGACCACAGGCACGTCCTCCTGTGCCGCATGTGTCAGTGCGCTTACTCGAAGCCATCTCGAGTGGAGGGGCGCGCCCATCGTACAATGGCCTCGTGCTTCTTGTCCTTGGACTGGATCAAGTCATCGAGCAGCTTCGACAGGTGGACCGCCGTCTCGAGGATGTCCTTGGCCACCAGCCGCGCTCGGTGGTTGTCCACGTTCGGGCTGTCGTGCGGCGAGGTCAATCCATCAAGCTCAAGTTCATACGGCAAAATAAAAAGGACTTGTCGTACTCGTAGGGGGACTTGGCGGCGGCGGGGCTCAACGGAGGGGCCGCGGTCTCGGCGCCCGTAGATCGAGCAGGGACGTCAGGCGTCACCAGGATGGACGGGATCACCTGCGAATGCGGGACAAGCGTGATGAGCCAATGAAAAAAAAAGACAGAAGGCAAGAGGAGAAGGGAGGAGAAGGACCAAGGACTGGTCGAGGGCTTGCGTGTCGGACGGGGCAAGAGGCAGCTCGAGCGGGTTGAAGGCCCCGCCAAAGAGGTTCGTCAGGAACGGCAAAAGAATGCGAAACACGTAGCTGCTGTCGTCCTCCACTGCCTCATCGGCGATCTTGCACGCCTTCTTCGCCTGTTTCAACTTGGCGTTGCTGTTCTCATCCTCATCCTCATCTTCATCCTCCTCTTCCTCATCATCAGTGTCTTCTGCAGCTTTGTCGCCGTTCTCGTCATCATCACTGCTTGATTCTTCGTCTTCGTTGTCGACTTCGTATTCGTCATCGTCATCGTCATCTCGCTTCTCTTTGCCTTTCTTCTTCGTTTTTTTCCGTTTCTTGTCCTTCTTCTTGTCCTTTTTCTTCTTCTTGCGGCGGATCCCACGTTTCCGCCCCTTCTGGGCCTTGCGCCGCTTGCGCTGCTCCTTCAACTGTTGCTGCGCGTGGCGCTGCTCCTGGAGGGCCATCGCGAATCGGCGCAGCTCCTGCACAGCCTTGGCCAGGAAGTCGAGCAGCGACGGGAACCACAGCGGCCGCTGCTCCTCGAGGATCTGCTCGCACAGCCCCACATGATCATCCCATCGCCATCAACATCATGAGTTTGTCGGCAGAAAGGGGCGGAGGGCCCACCTCGTATGTGTCGACTTCGGTGTTGAGGTAGACCTCGTCGAGGAAGTGGAGGTAGGCGGCCTTGGTCGTGTTGGGAATGTTAGGCATGTTGATAATGGACAGGCACGCGTTGAACGACAGGATCTTCTGGCACGCGCTCTCGGCCACGTAGTTCTTCTGGTCGGCGCACAGGGCCAGCAGGCGCACCACCTGCGTGTTGTGGTGGATGTTTTTGGCGATCGAGGCCGCCGAGTGCAGGCCCAGCCCGCGGGTCTTGTTCTCGATCAGCTTGATCACGAGACTCTGCGTGCTGGCCATCGGTTCTCCGCCCTCGATCGGGTAAATCAGCCGCTGCGGCAGTTCGGTGGAATGTTTGGCATGTGAGGCATGTGAGACAGGCACGGCAGGAATGGGGAACGGTGAGCACCTCGAGCGTGGAGACGACCGCCGTGGTGAGGCGAGTTCGATGGCGCTGGTCGTTGCGAATCGTGGCGTCCTTGGGATCGACCGGTGCCGCGCCACGGCCGCCCTCCATCGAGGGCTGGCCGTCCTCCTCGCCCGGCAGAGAGAACGACGAGAAGCCGGTGGCCTGCATCATGGCCCCCGACGAGTCCTCGGACTCAAGCTCCAGGAAGCTGACCAGCCGCTGGATGAGCGCCACGTTGGCCTCGGAGGCCAGCAGTCGGTTGTTGTGGAAGATCGCCTGCACCACGGCTGCCACGTCCTCCACAGCCGCGCAGTGCCACAGCTGCCGCGACAGGAGCACTTCGGTGTGCGCCAGCAGAACGCTTTGACAGGCGCCGTTGTTGGCGCAAAACTGCAAGTGGCCCCGACACCCTTTGTGAGTTCCCGTGCGCGCAACGAGTTGGATGAGTCAAGTTCCATACCCGCTTGAGAAGCAGACAGCAGGCGGCGATGATGGGCTGGTCTTTGCTGGGCTCCCACGGGCGCTTGAGGATGTTAAGGGCCTCCTCGTGCACAAACATGTTGCGGAACAGTTTCTGGTTCACCCGCACCTGCTCTGGCTCGTAGGCGGCCGGGTCCAGGAGCGACGCCAGCGCCACGATCGAGTTGTCGGCGTTGGGCCGCGTTAGAAACTCGGGATCGGCCTGAGTTAACGACGTTCACCGCACAGGTCAGGTCAAGCCACAAGAGAGAACGGAGACGGGACGAGGGTCAGGCCGACCTGCTGGGCACGGAGCAGCTTCGTCTGCCGCCGGATGACGAGATAGGCCTGCCAGGCCTGGCCCTCGACCAGCACTTGGAGCCGGTTGATCGCGTGCCAGACCTCGTCGACGTGGCTCCGATTGCGCCGCAGGAGGTGAAGGGCGGTGGAGATGAACTGTGGGTCGCTCTCGCCAATGAGGCTCACCATGACACTGTCCAGGTCGATGCGCTCGGCGGCCAGGTTGAAGATGGTCAGCTTGCCGCCGTCGGCCGACTTGGACTCTGTCGACCGGAAACGCCCGCGCGAGTGGTCCACCGAGTTCGCACCTGGCGCGGACCCACTCCCGCCAGAGGCCGTGCCCGAGGCGGCCGCGCGGCGTACGTCGAGCGAGATGCGGGGCGGGCCCGGCAGGAAGGCCAGCGCCTTGCCCAGGTTCGCGCGGTCCTCGCCGACCTTGCCCAGCGAGCGCAGGAGCTCGTAGCGCAGGGCCACCTTGTAGACCCGCTTGGCCTGCTTGCGGAAGCGCGAGTCCTCGTCCAGGCAGCGCGACGCGGCTCGGTGGAGCGCGCCAATGTCGAGCTCCTGCGTCTTCTCCTTGCCCACGCGGAAGTGGAACTTGGCCTGGTCTGCTTGTGTTTGGGGCGCGTCAAACTTGGCCTGGACGGCGCGAAGCAGCTCGAGCACGCGCGTGTTGGCAGCCACGTCGAACATGAGATCCACGATCTGGCAGATCTCCTTCTTAGTGGCCACCAGGAGGGCCTCCTCCGTGGCCGACGCCAGCTGTTCGCGCCGACACCGGAGGATGACCAGCAAATAGGCTATATAGCCACGTTGCCGCACATGTGAGCGCGGCCACATTTGAGGGATTCTCAGCCTTGGGTGGTGGCGCGTACCGAGGAGAGGGTGGGCCGGATCGTCGGCCGCGTCGTCGGCCAGGTCTCGCTGCCGGATGAAGCGGTCCTCGTCCTCCAGCGGAGCGGCCTCGAGGTGGTGTCGGAAGAACCGCTTGAACGATGTCGGGTAGAGGAAGTCGTTCTCGCCGACGAGCCGGAACGAGATCAGGAATCGAAGCATCTTGATCGCCTGCTCCCGTCCAGTCGATCAATACAAGAAAGGAAATCATAAATTGATTTTTAAAAAAAAGAAAAAAGAAAAGCAAAGGGTCAAGAACCTCGAAGAGGAGCTCCTTGTCGGGGTACTCGATGTAGTGCAAGGGGTTGGTGATAGACCGGAGCTGGTGTAAATAAGTGTTGAAAAATAATTACACAGAGCAAATGAGTCACCAGACAAAGAGGAGAAAAGGAAGGCGGGGCAGACTGACGGACCTGGCCGCGAATGGCGCCGTAGAGGGCGATGAGGGAGGCTTTGTCGCTGTCGGTGAGCAGAGCCGTGTACCGCCGACGGCTGAGCTCGCTGGCCAGCTTCTTTTGGCCCAGCAGCGGTGCCTGCATGGGGCGAGGATTGTAGATGCATGCATGCACGCAGAGGAGTCAGCCCATGCGGTGCTTGATCGCCAGGATGCAGCTTTGAGAGGGGGGAGCTGAACCCAAATTTTGATCGGCTTGAGCGAGGTAAGCGGATACTTGTCGACAAACACGTGAAGCATGCTGCGCCAGTACATGGCCATCAGGGCCGACGGCCGGAAATTCTCGATCGACGTCAGTACCTGCAGGTGGCGGGCTCAGTTGGTGAGCGCGCGTCGAGACTCGGCTGGAACAATAATAAGAGCGCCAAAGCGACGAACCCGGGCCGTGTGCTGGCTGTTGAGGAGCAGGTTGTCCTGGAGCAGCAATCGCATCGAGTTGTAGTTCCGGCCCTGTTCCGACCCCCGCCGTCAACAACAGAGGATTATGGGACACATGGCGTCGACGAAGAGCGAGAGCGCGTACGATGCAGAGGCTCGTGAAGAGGTGGGTGGCCGCCGCGTAGAAGTGGTACACGTAGCCGTAGCGCGGGTTGTTGAAGAACGTGTTGGTCGTGATGTCGAACCATGTATCGGGGTCGTCCTCGGCCCGATCGGGCTGCAGGCACACGAGCAGCTTGCCCTCGTCCGAGAGCTGCCGCGTGCGGGGCCAGACGCGTGAGCCAACGAGGAGCACACGAGAAACAGCAGACAGCAGCAGCAGACCCACACCTTGGAGAGGAAAAACATGTTGCGGGTGGCGTTGGTCGGACGCCCGATGCGGAGAGCGTTGATGATGGCGTTCTGGTAGGCCGGCATGGCCACCCCGTTCTCCTCGCACAGCTGCGCCAGCACCGACAGATGATTGAACCTGCGCGACCCGCCCGCCATCCAAGTCACCGACGCCCATGCATGTGAATACTAAAGCGGATTGTGGCCTGTGTGTGTGCGATTGTGTACCCGGCCTCGTAGTGATTAAGGCTCGAGTAGTCGAATTCCTTGAGCGCGTCACACAAAAGTTGAATCATTTGAAGCACGTAGCCCTCGGCCTCGGTTGACGCCTGGGTGGAGCACGTTCATGGTTGGCAGTCTGCCCAAAAGGTGCAGTTTCTCACACGTGGGTCAGGTGCACCTTGCTCAGCAGCCGCGGGTTGTTTGCAAAGACTTTGCTCAACGTGCGCGACACCAGGCCGAGCTTGGCCTTGTGGCCCCGCGCCACGACCGGCTTGTTGATGTCCTTGTTGAGCTGTTAGCACCACGATCCACCACCAAGCACCAGCGAGCTGCTGCGTCAGGTTGTGCACTTCCTTAGGGAGAAGAGGTCGGGGCGGGTGCGTGCCTGCTGGCGCAGGACGTAGCGGTAGTCCTTGTCCGAGATCAGGAGCACCGCCGCCTGGTGCGACGCCGCGGCGGCCAGCCGCAGCAGGTGGTGCACCAGATGGCAGACGGCGTAGACGAACGGATAGACGGGCCGCAGCTCCTGCACGCCGTTGTTGTCCACTTGTCGCAGGCGCCACGGGTTGAAGCGACTGCTCTCCATCCGCGTGAAGCGCTTCAAAATGTTGAAGAATCGGTCGATGATCTGCGCACAGGCGGTCAACATCACCACCATCATCACAAGCCTGACGAGGAGGACCCGACCATGTTGTCGCCGATAAGCTTGCAGTAGGAGTAGACGGACGAGGAGCCCGGCGAGCCGACGGTGCAGAAGGTGCGCAGTCGACCCAGCGCCTCCTTGATGTTCCGCAGGCCCGGGCTCAGCTTCACGTCGGGCTCCTCCTTGAGCAGGCCCAAGATCTTGTCGCGCTTCTTGTTGCCGTACAGATCGTCAAACTGGTTGCGAGTGGCCACGAAAGAAGGCGCTTCGGTCAATCTCGACTTCTTCGCGCCCAAGACGAGCAAGAAAGAAGGAGGAGCAAAGCACCTCCTTGAGGAAGAGGTCGATCTCGGTGACGGCGGCCTCGACGTCGCTGATGGCGGCCACCTCCCGATTGGGCACTGGCCGCAGCACAAACACGTCGCTCGTCCTCAACTTGGTCGAGAGCAGAATCTGTGGCCGCCCCGCCCATCGTCGCCGTCATCGTCGTCATCGGTTGAGTCCAAGCAAGCGCACGCGAAAGGACTCGCTAACGAGGTACCTCATGGTATTTGAGGTGGTGGCGTAGCTGCAGCGAAGTGTCGTCGAGCTCAAACAGCGACGGGCGGCAGTGGAGCCACCGGTCGCCGGCCTCCGCGTGAATCTGCACCGACGCGCCAAGCCTGACCTTGCCCCGCCGGTCCTGCTTGCTCCCGGCCTTGAGTGTGAAGACCGTCTCGGGCGTCGGCTGAGGCGAGAGAGTGGCCATCGCATCCGAATCAAATCGGGCCTGCGGGCCAATGGGAAGCGCGCTGCTGTTTTGAAGGCTTCCTGCGTAAGAAAAAAAAAGATAAGAGGAAATCAAGATAACAATTTGATAAATATTTAAATAAATGAGAGGGTCAACAAGGATAAGAGACCCGTGGACAAGTTGGTTGTCGTCCCGAACGGTGGCGCAACCGATCCGCTGAAGTCGTTGGCGTCGGTGATCGCTGGCCCCTGAGAAAGATCATAAGAAGGCCATCAGGACCACTGATCGCGCACTGAGGAAAAGACGCCAGCAGAGGAGGAGGGCGCAGACCAATGAGAGGTACATGGCCTCTGGGTAGGGCGTGAACAGCTTGAATCGGCACCGCGTCTTGTCCCACGTGATCGTCCGCTCTGTGCACAGGCGCGAGGCATGAGAAAGGGTCTACGTCTCATTGAGGCACTTGTCGACGTACCGTCGTCTAGGATCTCAACCTCGAAGATCGAGTGGTACGTGTCGGGCACCTTGGCGGCGCGCCAGAATGACTCCAGGTGCGCTCGGTGGGGGTCCATGCCCTTGCTGGCCACGTTGCCAACGACGTAGCCCTTCATTGGGATGGACCCCTCCGTCGAGTCGTCCTGGTAGTAGAGCCTGAACTTGCGCCCGGACTGCATACACGTGGACAAGATCCCACCCGCGCGTCAGTGTCTTTTGAAGAGCCGCGAGCCGCAAGGTTTCAGCGCGGGGAGGCAGGGACGGACCTCGAGCAGAGTCTTTTTCTTGAGAAGCTTGCTGTCCTGGACGGCCATCTTCCACCCGATCTTGTTTTTGTCGGTCGAGAGCAGAAGCTGGAACCCACCCCCGTCGGGCGTGCTGGCCGAGGACTGATGAATGAATCCCTCATGCACAGCCGATACGTGGCTCACGAGCACGATCGACTCGCCGGGCAAGACCTGGCCAAAGACCGAGACTCGGTAAGCCTCCCGTGCGAGTGCCAGGGCACCTCTCGCCGCAAAGGGGACGCGTACATTCTTGCCCGCTTTCTTGGGTCCGTTGCGCGGCCACACGGTGAACCAGCAGTTCTTGCTTCCGTTCTCCAGGGCGATGATGTACGTGCCCTGATGCAACGCCTCACGCCTATGAGACTTCACGATCACCGCAGTGCGGCCGAGACAGGCCAGACCGGGATGGAGCAGGAGCGGCGCACCTGACGGCCCTGGCCTGGCATCTTGGACCTCCGCTGGGGCACGCGGAGAGCGGGCGAGGCGCCAGCGGGGACCGGCACAAAGTGTCGGGCGAGGAACTTTTGCGTGGCGATGTGGCGCAGCTGGATCGTCTGGCCGTAGGCGAGCGGCGTCTTGGACTCGCGGCTGGCCGTCTCCTCTAGCTGCTGCTCTCGTCGCACTTGCTGTCCTCCCGAACAGAACCCGCCCAATGCTGTGATGAGAAAGCAGAGCCGCAGCAACAATGGCGATGACTCTAAATGAGGGCAACAGTTGCACCTCATCACTCTTGATCTCCTCGAGCGTGCGCTTGGAGCTACGAAGGGAGCGGCCGAGCGGTGCGGTCGCGGTGTCGGTCCGGTAGTTGGTGCGGGGCAGGATCTCAAACAAGGCATCTGCTAAGTTGCCCCACCCAGTGCCAGTGAGTGTCCGATAGAGCATGAATACATGGCGGCGAGAGGGACGAGGGAAAGAGGAACCGTGAGCGTACCTTGGGAGTGCTGCTTCTTTTTCGGCCGCACGGCGAGCAAGTCGCCACTGGCAAGGACAAGAAATTATTTTTTTAAAAAAATGATAATATCATAGGCATAACAAACTTGATACAGAATGTGTTTATTTTTATTGTGCAAAAAAAAAATTAAAAAATTAAAAAAATGGCAGCGTAGATGCGTACCGCTTGGTAGGCGCGATGCACATTTCGTCGTCGTCTTCGGAGAGGAGGAGAACCACGTCACCGATTGACACCGGCTGCCTCTTGTCATCTGAGACTAGACCCTTCCCGGGGGCGCCGGGACCCGCTTGGTGCGGCAAACCCAGCATGGAGGGCCTGCACGACCGCCGCAGTTATTTTCTGAACGTGTCTTGATGTTTTTCTTTTTTTTTCTTTGTGAAAGAAAAGATAAGAAAATGTGAGATCTTACGGAAATACCCGACAAGATGACCTCCACTCAGAAAAATGTGAAACGCGCACGGGAAAGTCAACCGTTCCAACTCAGGCGCAACGTGGGAGCTCGTTTGCGTCGGGCGAAGCAATACTTGTGGAGCGCACGTAGCTAAGGCAGAAGTATTCAGCTTTTATCTAGCGAGGGGACGGTGGACACGGCTGGCGGCCATGTGGTATGACGATGACGTTGACGACGTCCAGTCTGATTTCAGCAGTGATTCATCTACGCACACAACGCCAAGTGCCTCCCCGGACATCTTCAAGCTTGCAGGAGGATTGCCTCGGGCTTTTGCCGTGACCATGGCAGAGACATCAATAGAATTGCCCCACAATCTGTACTCGGCCGCTCCGGGTTTGATCGGAATGGGCGCCCCGACTTGTGCCGACCACATTCGGAACTTGCATGCCCTGCATAACGTACGTCGTTTCTCGTGCAGCTGCTCACACTCTCAGTCATACAACTGCTACCGGCCTTCTTCTCACGTTCGTACTTTTTTCAATTTCGAAAACCTCCAGGTGCGGTTGGTGATTAATCTGCGAGAGACTCCCAACTGTGCCGACTGGTTCGAGGGGTTGCCCGTTCGATCGGTTCACCTCCCCATTCCAAGCTATTGCGCGCCGTCACTGGAGACCATGGTCACCATCCTTGGCCTCATGCTGGAGGCACGTCAAGCACACGACGACGTGCAAGATGAAGGTGATGTAGCCATGGGCCGAACGACGACGACTACGCCAGCGGTGGCTGTGCACTGCCTGGAAGGCAAGGGCAGGACGGGAACTGTCTGTGCCGCCTACATGCTGTATAAGCACCGAGACTTGAGTGCTGACGAGGCAATGGCTCTCGTCCGAGCACGAAGCCCACTCTCCATTGAGAGCCGTGAGCAGGAGGAGTTCCTGCTTCACTTTGCCCGCCTTCGCGACGTGCGTGCCGACGACGGTCTGGCTGGCCTCCTTGCCGAGTGCCACTCCGCGACGAATTGCATGACAGCCGCAACACGAGAAGGCAAATTGGCTACTTCTGCTGCTGTTGTTGTTGTCCCGTCCAAGTGGCGCGCTCCGGCGCGATGTAGCTCTTCTCTGGCAACAACAGTAGTGAAGCGAGCGAGGAGAAGCGTCGGCGAAGATGTCGGCGAAGAGGACGACAGCGACGAATTGGGCTGGTACTGTTCTTGATACCCTCGCAAGAGGTAAACTTTGCACATAAAAAAAACACGAAGAAGCAGCCCAAGCTCATGGATCGGTTCTAAGTTGGGGAAAGCTTTTGGTTGAAGTGGCAGAGATTATCATGGTGAAGTGTAGGAGACCAAAAGGATACGACACGGTGGATTCCCGGGTGGTCGCCCACCCCAGTACTAACACCGCCTGGCGCAGCTTAACTTCGCTGTTCAGATGGGAAGCGGTGCTTTCTGCGCAGTATGGCCGTATCCGTCATATGTGCTCATCTGTACAAAGGCCAGCTTGAAGGTCAACACAAGTGTTCCTTACCAGTCTGTCGCATTCGGCTGGCCCGCAAGCCAACTAAACATAAAACGAAAAGAAGGGGGCGCCCGGGTTTGAACCGGGGACCTGACGATCTGCAGTCGCCTGCTCTACCACTGAGCTACGCCCCCTCCACAGTTTTCATCTAAATAACTGCAGTATTCACAAAAGCACTTTTTCCTGTCCTTAAATTGCTCCCCAATTTCATCTTACCCTCTGCGTATGGCTGAAGTGGACAAGAGGGTGTGCGTGGAGGACCTCATGGTGGAGCTGGTTTCTCTTATTTTCCAATTTGTGGAGCCCCCTGCCCTTCCCGCGTGCGGTGCCGTGTGCCGACGTTGGAGTCACGCCCTCCAATATCTGCTTGTTGTTCGCCCAAGCACCAAGCTCCCGCGCGTGGCTCTACGAGGAGGCCAGCCCCCTTTTGCAGCCCTCGTGGCGGGCAAAGGCTGGCTGACAACACTGCAGTGGGTGCGCTCCAGTGGGTGCATTTGGGACGATCGCGTCTGCTCCAGCGCAGCCAAGGAAGGCCACCTGGCCGTGCTCCAGTGGGCGCGTGCCAACAACTGCCCATGGGACGAAAACACCTGCTCAGCGGCTGCTCTGGGAGGCCATCTGGCCGTGCTTCAGTGGGCGCGTGCCAACGGCTGCCCATGGAATAGTGAGACATGCACCATGGCAGCCTTTCAAGGCCACCTGGCCGTGCTCCAGTGGGCGCGCGCCAATGGATGCCCATGGAACGAGGCCATCTGCTTCCTTGCGGCCAGGGAGGGCCACCTGGATGTGCTCCAGTGGGCGCGTGCCAACGGCTGCCCGTGGGACACATGGACCTGTACAAATGCGGCCGTAAATGGCCACCTGGCTGTGCTACAGTGGGCGCGCACCAATGGATGCCCATGGGACCGGTGGACCTGCAGGAAAGCAGCTTCCAATGGCCACCTGGCCGTGCTCCAGTGGGCTCGTGCCAACAACTGCCCATGGGACGAAAACACCTGCTCAGCGGCTGCTCTGGCAGGCCATCTGGCCGTGCTCCAGTGGGCGCAGGCCCATGGCTGCCCGGTGGACGAGAGGACATGCTCCAACGCAGCCAAGGGAGGCCACCTGGCCGTGCTTCAGTGGGCGCGCGCCGTTGGATGTCCTTGGGACGAATACACCTGTGCTTATGCAGCTCTGGGAGGCCACCTAGAGGTGCTTCAGTGGGCCCGTGCTAATGGCTGCCCGTGGGACAAGCGCACCCGCATCTATGCGAAGAAGTTCCCAGACGTGCTCGAGTGGGTGCGCGCCAATGGCGGCCCAGAATAAAGTCCTCAAAGGAATCTTGAGATTTCAACGTGAGATTAATGTTAGTCAAAAACATTGAAGTAATAATAAAATAAATGATTGATCACAGACGATCGTCTCCCACACGGGCAGCCAGAACGCTGAGACGTAGCTTCTGCGCCTTCCGCCGGCGCGCCCACGCGATCGACGCCACCACGATCACGCCCACCACAAACGCCACCGCCACTGGAATCGCCACTGCTGTCGCCACGATCAGCGCCAGGTTGTCGTCGCTGCTTCCGCCGCCACTGCCATCGCCGCCTCCCGAAGACTCGCCGAGCAGGAGGCCCAGCGAGAGGCTCGGGTCATATTCAAGCGACTGCTTGAACGCTGGCAGCACCAGCTCAAGCCTCAGCTGTGATCTTGTCGTCACCTCACCATCTTCCGTCGTCGTGGAGTTGACGAAGGCGAGATCGTGGGCGAGGCGGGCGAAGAGGCCGTCGGCCAGGGCCACGTCAAACACCTCCACGGCCACCACCACGCCCGCTTGTTGTGCAGTCCGTGCCGCAGCGGCAGGCGTGGCGAGCCGGACGAGGTAGGTGGTCATGTCGCGCTTGGGCGTGTCGCTCTTTCGAATGATCTCCACCTCGACTGGCTCGTTATGATTATTATTGTTGTTGCTGGTCATCGCTTGCGCGAGAAGCGCAACCAGGTCGTACTTCAGCGTGAAGCCTCCCTCGCCGAGTACGGAGGCGTCCGAGGAGGTAAGGTTGAGAGACCACTTGACCGAACCGGCGCTCACGACAAAGTCTGTCTCGGCAAATGACGCCGTCGTCGCCTGCCGATGGAAGGTAAACGTCTGCGCGAAGCTCGTCGAGTTGTCCAGCGCAGCCTCGTAGATCCACGTCGTCGAGTTGTTGTCCGCTTGCCGCACGTTGTAGGAGGTCGGAGTCACCGAGTCGTTGTTGCTGCCTCCGCTGGAAGCGATCACGTTGGCGAGGCTCAGCGAGACGCCCACCTGCCCATCGTTGTTGTTGACTTCTGTTTTGGTCGAGCCCGTGACCGAGACTGCCGGGGTCGAGTTGCTGAAGGTCGAAGTCGTGTTGATCACTTGCGACGAGGCGATGACCACAGGTGTCGATGATGGTGACGGCCGCGGGCAATCGTCTGCGCCACGTGTACATGATTCCGTTTAACGTGTGGAGGTCATGACCCTTGCACCTCAATGGTAGCAAGAACACGAACCACGAGAGGCAACTCGAGCGCCAGGCGAGGAGAACGAGACACTCGAGGTGTCCTGCACTTGCGAGCAGCACTGCATTGCTCCATTGCACTTGAAGCCTATGAATGAATAAACCAGTAAATGGCCATGGCTAAATAAAAATGCAAAATCAAGTTCGAAAAATAAAATAAAATAAAATCAAAATAGAAATCAAAATCAAAATAAATTAAATATTGATTTTTCGCTTTCATGTACCCAAGTAGGCGATGTCGTTGGTCGAGTTCTCAGCCACAATGTCCACCGCGAGACTGCTGCGCAGAAGCCATAGACCGCCGTTCGCCACATACAGCCCTGTACCCTCCATCCAAAGATTGACCCATCATCATCACCATTGTAGCAGCGGGGGGGGGGAGCTTCTGGCGTTTTGGTCATGTACCGGTGGAATTGCCCTGGATGGTGATCGACGTGCTCGCCGTCTGCTGCCACTGTCCAGTCCGGCACATGGGACCACCAATCGATGGTGACTGTCAGATCCGAGGCCCTTTCGCCCCTCTCTTCAACGGTATCGGCAGCGGTCGAGTTTTATGCGTGCAACAGCTCGTCATGCGTGTGGAACCAACAATCATCGGGCCAACTCGACGCCACCGTTGTTGACACGGGAGTGCTCTTCGACGGCGGTTTGTGGAACCAGCAGGGCACCTGCAAGATCCAAGCCCTCCGCACAGGTTCTCTCTCTTCCTGCTTACTGAAAAATTTAATAACTTTAACATTAATTAAGTTGAATGAATAAATTAAAATATAATTATATTTCAAAACATAAAAATAAAAACCTATCTCACTCGCGGCAATATAAATGGGCAGGTGTGAAATTGGGCAGGTTGGGTGTGTGGACGCAGACCGGTTCGACCACAATTTACGTTTCGCCGGCCAACATCAGCACCGTGGCCTATGGTACGCTCCTCAATCCACGATCACTTTTTTGCTCTTTTGGCTCATGGTGCGGGTCCCAATCAGGCGTGAACGTGGCGGGAGGCAGCTGGCGCTCGACAAGTGGGAGCTTGGCCACCATCGGTGGCAGGACCAACGCCGTCGGCGTGCTCCTCAATGGCACCACCCCGATGGAGCAGAACGGGCGGCTCAACATCACCATCGACTGTGCCGGCTCGGCGGGCATCGAGAGCTTGTGCGCCGCCGTCCTTCTCCAGCAGCAAGCTGCTGCCTCCGGCTCACCGGTGTGGAAGCAGAACCAGACAACGACCGTCCGCGTCAACGGCGCTTATGGTGCGCCCTTCCCTCCTCAAGGATGATGGCCAAACTCAATCATCAGCTGGCGAGTTGACTGGTGCGGGCAGGCATTTATGTGAAGCCGAACACGCAAAAAGACTTGGGACTGGGACCGACGGCCAAGTCGGCGGATGTGTTGGCCTGGGAGGTCCACCTGCCGCCCGAGTAGAGGACCACGCCTGTTTTAATAAAAAAATGAGCTCAAGGTCATTGCTCCCCAGGACAGACGTCCGATGTACCCATGCAGTCGTTCAGAACAAAGGCGATTGGAGACTCTTGCACCCACTTGCCCAGGAGGACCACACCTGATGCACTCCACATTTTCAGCAAATTGATCCATTTTTTCGTAGGACGTACGAACCAGTGCCCGCTGTACACGTCATGGCTGAGTTACGTGTGCCCGAGTTCTGTAGCCATTGTCCTCCCTGTTCCACCCTCACGCCTGGCGTATGGCATCGGGATCATCAGTCACAATGGACAAAGAGAGAGACACAGAGAGCGAGAGGGAGAGATCGGCAAGACACGTGCCTGTTCCAGATCCGACTTGCATGTACAACGCACCTCGCTGTTTCCACAGACCGCCTGCTCCCACATGCACTCCTGCACTCACGTCATTGTTGGGCGGGAGTATGAGCAACACGATTGACCACGAGCTGCTGTAACGAGCTTGATGTTGACGGGGGGGGGGGAGCAAGCACCTCCAACGCCACTCTGCAACTCAAATTGGGCATCTCCACTTTGCTCCCACACGCCTCCAGATTGAACGAGGACCGCTAAAGAGAAGAACAACAGCGCGAATGAATGATGTGGTTGCAGACAAACAATGCGGGATGAGTTGGCTCATGTACTTTTTAGGCGAGATGTAAAGTTGGCCGAGCCTGTCTGATTCCAAAGGCCTGACCCACTGAAGTAAATGCTTGCACCATCTGATCGTTTTAATAGTTAGAAATTGACAAAACCAAACAAAATAATAATACGAAGAAGAGAAGCGTACTCGCAGAGTTCACGCCACTGAGGCGCAAGGCAGCTTGCTGCTGCCATGTCCCATCAAGTATATAGACACCTGAGTGCATTGAGTTAAACAACTTAAAGAAGGCGAGATATGAGTGGGAGTTCTGGATGTGTACCACGTGCAGAGGTATGATGGATCACGAGCTCGGCTGCCTGGGTCCATGTACCATTATCCAATCTGACTGCCGCTGCACACCATCATGTGAGATGAAGGTGCACTAGGGACTAGGAAAGGAGATCACGCGTGCCTTCAGGTGGTACATCTGCAGTAATGTTTATGGTCAGGGGAACTGCTTGGTACAGTGTTGCCGTGGTGTTGAGCTGTACCGCAACTTGAAATAAAGTTTAAAGACCAGGTTGGCCATTTAGTTCATGTAGGGCTGAGAGAGAAGCTTCTACGTACAGCCCTTCACTTCCAATGGTCCAGATCCACTCAAGCTAAAGCTTGAGCTGCCTTGAATGGAGAGCCACACTGCTTCTGTGGTCATGATCACAGTAGGCCCAGAAAATCTACAGCTCAAAGAAGCCATTAAAAGAAAAGGACCACAAGAAAAACTAAACTAAACTTAACTAATCTAAACAAAACTAAGAAGACGCACATAAGCTGGATGTTTGACGTAGTGGCCACCAAGGTTGGTTCAGCATATTGACCTGGAGCCACCTCCATTGAGGTGCAACCAGCTGCAATGCCACTACTAATTTGTCCAGTTGTGTTGGATGGTGACACAACGCAGGCATAACCTGCACCTGCCAAATGGAGTTGGAGGGAAAGGAAAAAATGAAGCAAGAGGGAGGCAAAGGAAAGTACTGGTATAGGCCTGTGCCAAGGTGAAGAGCACGAGCACCACAGCGAGCTGTGTGTGTGTCCTCATGCAAGTTTTCTGATTGTGTGCAGGAAAGATAAATTGCCTGGTCCCTTAATTACTAACATTCATTAAATAACGGCCAAGCCGCAGGTCAGACGCGTCCATGCATGCGGCATCGGTAGTGGTGCTTCCCGCCGACATGACCTCCACGGAGATGCGTCGACTAGCCCGGTGGCACGTCGCCGTGCTCTTCTTTTTTGGGATTCTCGTCAAAATGTACCAGTTGTTACGTCGCCCGCTGGCGCAGTGCGAGCGCCCTCTAAAGGCCCCGACGCCCGCTGGCGCAGTGCGAGCAACACCTCTGTGGCCTCAGCGTGTTGTGGGGTGGACACATCGGGAGCAAGTTTTTTTTCCGCCTTCCGCTTGCCCTATTTTGGCAACTCGTAGCTTTGGCGCGAACGCACCAACGGCCGTATCGCAAAAGCAGCCTGCGTGGAGAAGCGAAGCCCGCAAGAAGCCGACAATCATGGACACTCCACCGGGAACAACAAAGACCCTCAGGTGGGACGAGTACACGATCTCCAAGTTCCGCGCAGGCCGAATCGATTAATGATGAGCGCATTCGCGGCGTGACCTTCCGCCAGCTTTTGAACTACAACGACATCGAGTTGGCGCAGTTGGCAGATGGTGACCTCAGCACACAGGTACCTGTACAGCTCAAATAGGATATTTGCAAATATGGTCCTTACCTTTTTTTTGATTTTATTTTGAACGGCTAGTCGGCTTTCCGAAGACTGCAGCAGTATGCAAAGGGCTACCAGTTTTGGGCGGATGCGTTGGTTGACGATGGACCCATCTTTTCCCTCGGTCGGAGTTGCTTCGTCATCACGCCACAGCTCGTGGAGGCAGCACTGCCACCAGAAGCGCAGGAGCAGCTACGCGAGCTCGCTATTGACAACGCGGAGGATCCGGCGTTGGCCTTGAGCGAGCTCCTCGAAATGCTTGCCAATTCCGCAGACTTTCCTAACGGCCGGTTTAGCCTACCTCGGCTCGACCTTGCCCATCGTGCTGAAGCGCTAAACGACCTGGCCCAACTGATCCAGCGGCTCCACCTGGGCAGAGCCCATGGGAACGGCGGCACGGGACGCATACTGCTAGGGCCAAAGGGAACCGGCAAGTCGGCCTTCCTGCAGGCCCTCGCCATCGCAACGGCCCTCCTGTGCCCGAGGCTGACAGTTGTCTACATCAACTATGCCTCGGTGGTGCACGACCTATCGAGCCCCATCTCGCCAGCGCATATGCTGCATTACGCGGACCTCTGCTTTCGAGCCGACGCGGGCGCCCTGGCCAACAACTCGTCCCACTTGCCGAACCCCAACGACTGGCAGGCCACCTACGCCAAGCTGACAACCTCGTCCACGCAGCGGTTCCTCATCATTGCCGACGAGTTCAACAAGGTCTACTCGACCAAAGGCCTGGCCGAAATCGTGGCGCAGTTCCAATTGCTCGGAACGCAACGGAGGGTCGGGTGTCTGCCGTGCTTTCGGGCAGCAGCGCAGCCCTGTTCAACCTATGCTACGGGCACATTGATCCAGCCACGCGGTTGAAGTATCCCAGCTACAATGGCGTAAGCTTGAACTCGGGACGCTACACCCACCTGCGCATGCTACCCGCCCGCGGTCGTGAGCAATTCCGCCGTGTGCTCGAGCACATCCAGCACGCTGCACAGCAAGGCTATAAGGAGCATCTGTCCTTTAACCAGCGTGATCTCGAGAAGGTCAACGTGGCGCTCAGGGACGAACGTCGGCTCATGCAGCTCTACGCACTCACGGGAGGCAAGTTCCGATATCTCCAGGAGTTCTTCACGGCGAGCACGGACAGCCAGCCCGGCGCCTACTCAACATTCATTAGCCGCATCACACGCGACTTCAACGAGCAATGGGCAGCTGACCCGCACTTCCAGGGGGTGATGAAGAAGCTTGTGGAAATGAGGGAAGCCCTCCGGGCGGCCGCCCGCGGGACCGACGGCTCAGCCGACGTGGCGTTCTGGGCCGAGGTATGGGTCGACGCCCAGCAGCTGTCCGCTGCCGGTCTCTCGGAGTACCATGCCTACGAGCTCGGCGACAAGAACCTTCTCTGTGTGGAGTCGACCAAGGCTGGCCTGCGGGTCACGTTTGAGGCTGGCATCCAGGAGGATCTGTGCCGGGTACACGCCCACTTGGAGAGGCAATCTTCGTGTAAGCCTGTACTCGTTTTTTGCCTCTGTGGCATCACTTTCTCCTCCCATAACAGGCCCGACTGTCGAGTGACGCTGGGGGCGTATGAGTGCGTGTGCGCTATCCTTACGGGCAGCTCGGTATCGACGCCGAAGACCTTGTGCTCAAGTCGCTCGAGCTCCCGCCAACTCGAAGCAACGTGTCTACCGTGCGTCGTTGAGAAGCGGGAAACGCTACAGCACCAGGGCCTAAATGATATGAAGCGACTAGAGCGCGTTGAACAAGCAGCGGCAACACCTACGGCAATCGAAAAGCTGCAGCGTCCGGCGTTACCGCTGAACACGTCCGGAGCTCTTTCGGCCGCTTTCGGGCTCATAATCTGCCACTTCATC
Organism: Acanthamoeba lenticulata; assembly: GCA_002179805.1. NCBI lineage: Eukaryota > Discosea > Longamoebia > Acanthamoebidae > Acanthamoeba > Acanthamoeba lenticulata. Next base: position 50,325 of record NAVB01000857.1, read on the forward strand.
GGCACACAAATGCGACTTATTCCTTTTTACAAGCGTGGACAGAGAGCAGGGGCAGACAGAGAGAGAGAGAGAGCGATCACAATAAACTGATTACATTCAAAGACGATCGTCGTTCACACGCGCCGCCAGACTGCTCATGCGGCTCAGACGCAACCTCTGTGCCTTCCGCCGACGCGCCCACGCGATCGACGCCACCACGATCACGCCCACCACAAACGCCACGGCCACTGGAATCGCCACTGCTGTCGCCACGATCAGCGCCAGGTTGTCGTCGCTGCTTCCGCTGCCGCCGTCTCCGCCGCTTGACGAAGGAGGTCCGTTGAGCAGGAGGCCCAGCGAGAGGCTCGGGTCATAGACCAGCGACTGCTTGAACGCTGGCAGCTCCAGCTCGAGCCTCAGCTGTGACAAGGTCTTCTTCACCTCTCCGGAGGAGGTTTGTGTTGTGGTGTTAATGAGGACAAGGTCGTGGGTGAGGCGAGCGAAGAGACCGTCGACCAGGGCCAAGTCAAACACCTCCACAGCCACCACCACGCTCGGCTGCTGTTTTGCTGTCGTGGTGCTGTTGGTGGAAGCCGTGGTATTTGTCGAGGAGTCGTTGCCAGCAGAAGCGGCAGTTGCGAAGCGGACGAGGTAGGTGGTCATGTCGCGCTTGGGCGTGTCGCTCTTCCTGATCACCTCCACCCCGACCGACTCGTTGTTTTTGAGAGCCTGAGAGACGAGCGCCACCAGGTCGTACTCGAGCGTGAACTCCTCGCTCAGAGTCGTGCTGTCTGACGACGTGAAGTTGAGCGACCACTTGATCGCGCCGGCGCTGACGGCAAAGTCCGTCTCGGCAAACGACGTCGTTGTTGCCTGCCGATGGAAGGCGAATGTCTGCGCCACATTCGTCGTGTTGTCCAGCGCGGCCTTGTAAACCCACGTTGTGGGATTGTTGTTGACTTGTTGCACGTCGTAGGAGGTCGGGGTGACAAAAGAGGAGCCGTTGCCGTTGCCGCCGGTGGTCACGTTGGCCAGGTTGAGCGTGAGGCTCACGCCCCTCGAGGGCCCGTTGTTGACGGTGTCCGTTTTGGTGGAGCCCGTGACAGAGACCGTTGGGGTGGAGGTGCTGAAGGTGGCTTCCGTGTTGATGACCTCTGACGAGGCGACGAATGCTGGTGTCGATGACGGCGACGGCCACGGGCAATCGTCTGCCGTTGTCGACACATCCAAGCAATTAATTGTGCAAAAATAAAAAAAGAAAAAAAAGAAAAGAGAACACGAACCACGAGAGGCGACTCCAGCGCCAGGCGAGGAGTAGAAGACGCTCGAGGTGTCCTGCACTTGCCCGCAGCACTGCATCGAATCATCGCACCGGAACCCTGCCGAACGCATAGTGGTCGGCATTCAAGCCAAACGTGTGAGCCAAAAGCGATGATAGCAGGAAGAGGCGGCACAGTCGGTCTTGCTTCGCACCGTAGGTGACGTCGTTGGTCGAGTTCTCGGCCAAAACGCTCACCGCGAGGCTGCTGCGCAGAAGCCACACGCCGCTGTTCGCCACGTAAAGTCCTGTCCATTCCCATCCTCATAAATGAGTCCTTGGACAGAGACAAGGGGGGATAGCGCATTGAAATACCGGTGGACTCGCCCTGGATGGTGATGGACGTGTTCGCCGTCTGCTGCCACTGCGTTTGCGGCATCATGTGAATGCCTGCCCCCGTGCCAGCCAGTCAATGGCCCAACCCGTCAGCTGATGCTTGGTACGGTTGCACCGAATGCTGGGCCATCACCATCAACGAGGGGAGGAGAAGGCGAGGAGGCGCACACCATCGGCGCCATTGACGCGGATGGTCGTCGTCTGGTTCTGCTTCCAAATCGGTGAGCCGGAGTCCAGTTCCTCGAGCACCACGCCGCCGCATGAGTTCTCGATGTCCGCCAAGTTGGAACAGTCGATGGTGATGTCGAGCCGCCCGTTCTGCTCGAACAGGGTGGTGCCTTTGAGGAACACGCCGACGGCGTTGGTCCTGCCCACGATGGTGGTCAAGCTGCCACTTTTCGAAACCCAGCTGCCTCCCGCCACGTTCACGCCTGGTGCACATCGGTCGGTTGTTGCCCAACAGCCTTGTTAGGCGCCCTTGTTCCACCACAGAGCCAACCACCACAAAAACACGCACCAGAGGCCAGGGTGGTGTTGTCGAGTGGCGAAACGTTTATTCTGGTCGAGCCGCTCTGCGTCCACACACTCGACATGCCCAAGTTCACACCTGCCCATTCAAGAATGGCAACAAAATTCAATTATTTTGCGGTAAAAATCATAAAAAAAAAGAAGTGGAAAAAAAAAACCAAGAAAGAGAAAGAGAGAGGGACCGGTGTAGGGGGCTTGAATCTTGCAGGTGCCCAGCTGGTTCCACGAGCCGCCGTTGAAAAGCACTCCAGTGTCAGCAACGATGGCGTCGAGTTGGCCCGATGATTGTTGGTTCCACACGCATGACGAGCGGCTGCACTCGTTGAAGAGCACCGCGGTCGGTATCGGTGAGGAACTTGATCTGATGGCCACCATGGACTGATGGTCCCACGTGCCGGACTGATAAAAAGCCACAAACGACTGGGAACCACTGGTCGCGTCGACAAAAACGTTGGCCTTTGAGGTCCATTTGCCACCAAGGTTCAGGAGCACACCTGTAAAGTGTGTGTGTGTGTGTGTGTGCGTACAGCCCCGTTCTTGACCAGGATCACTTCATTTGAGGCAAAAGGACACGACAGTCCGTACCGGTGCCGCTGTTCAGAACGAAGTTGATCGCAGACTCCTGGGTCCACCTGCCGATGAGATTCACGCCTGATGCACACACCGCACCTCACCAGGGTGATGAGACATTTCTAAAAATGATAATTAAAAGAGGGAACTGAATGCACAAACCTTCACCACCATCATTGCAGGTGATGGTTGAGTTACGCGCGCCCAAGTTCTGAAGCCAGTGCCCGAGGATTCGAAAGCCTGGCGTCATCCATGGCTGGTGGTAAGCAGAAGGGAGAGAGTGAGAGAGAGAGAGAGAGGAGAATAAAGACACGTGCCTGTTCCGCTCTGGACGTGCATGTCAACCACGCCATGCTGATTCCACACGCTGTTTCTTCCCAAATATAAGCCTGCAGTCACGTCATTGTAATCGAGGCTGGAGCATGAGCAATCTGGGTCTCATGGCCTCACAGACGCTAGCACACGGGCGGCGTATAAGGGGAGCAAGCACCCTCAGCGCTGCCATGCAAATCAAATGTGGCATCTCCGCTTTGCTCCCATCTGCCTCCCCCTTGCACGATTGCGGCTGAAGAGTGGCGAAGAAGGTGCTGGTGTTGGCAGCGGATGCAGGAGTAGTTGCCAACTCACGCACCACCCAAACGGTGAGTCCACGTACCTTGACTGCGCGCTGTGAAGCTGGCCGGGCCTGTCTGATTCCAAAGACTCACCTCATCAAGCGTAACGCCTCCGCCAGCTTCACATTGGTCAGCAAGGGAGACGTGTTGGATCACTCAAGACAACAAGACGAGTAAACGCACTGTAACTGCCCAAGCTGTTGACTTGCAGGGCAGCTTGCTGGTGCCATGTTCCACCACGCATCAAGACACCTGTTGTTGGTGTTAAAAACTGGCGAGGTGTGATGTGCAAAGGGACGTCTTGATACCAGTTGGACCAAAATGACTGATTGTCAGCTCAGCCGCTTGGATCCATGTACCGTTGTTGAGCTGTGCTGGCCCTGCACATCCAAGTGTGGTTCAGAGAAGGGGTCAGCTGAAGTATGCTTGTGGGCAATGAGGAGAGGACGTGCCAAGAGGGGAGGCATCTGTGTCTGTAATGTTCATGGTGAGAGGCACTTCTTGGAATAGTGTTCCTGTAGTGTTCAACAAAAACCCAACTTCAAGTAGAAAGTTGAGTCTATCAAAAAAAAGAAAAAGAAAACAACAAGAAGAGGGTTCAACACACAGTTCTTCAGTTCCAGTGGTCCAGGACCACCTAAACTAAAGTTGGAGCTGCCTTTTAGGGAAAGCCACACCTCTTCCCCTGCTGCTGTATTCGTGATGATGGTTGCCCCTTCAAATCTGTGGTCCATTAAAAAAACTGCTTTTTAAAATCACCAGCAGAGGAGGGACAATAATGAAGGAAGGGTTAGGACAGGTAAATGCGTACATAAGCTCTATTGAGTCAGTTGACAAGGTCAAAGTCGGTTCCTCATATTGGCCTGGAGTCACGTTCATGGAAGTACACCCACCTCCAATGGCATCAAAAATCACACCCGTTGTGTTGGCCACGGGCGACACAGTGCAGGGAACAGTTTGGCCTGCCCATACACATTTGAATAAGAAAACCTTCAGCCAACAGGCGAAACAAAAAAGACATGTGGGTTGGTTACTGATATGGGCCTGGGCCAAGGTGAGAACAAGAACCATGACGGCCAGCTCTGCGTGTGACCTCCACATCCTGGCGACAGATCTAGCAGAATGACAACCTTTTTGCCCGGCTCCGGTCCATTTTTTACTTGGCTCTCTCATTGGCTGCTTTTATTGCGCGTTGATGCAAGCTTGATTGCAGTGAGGGTATTTGTTTCTTTCATTTCCAGCACTTCCTTTTTTTCCTGCCACTGGGCAAAACAGACAAGAACACATCCTGCAGGACTGACCAGCAGGACGGATTCCATCTCGCTATTGGTCCAGTTCCACCAACTTTTCGAGAACGCAAGTGCACTCCTCTTTGCTTGACGACGCTCCCTTCCCCTCCTCTTCGTCTTCCTTTTCCTTCCCCTCTTCTTCCTCCTTCTCCTCTTCTCCCTCCTCTTCTTCTGCTTCTTCCTCCTCTTTCTGCTCCTCTTTCTCCTTCTGCGCTTCTTCAGGCTGTGGCATCGAGGATTGCTCCTCAGCGGGGTTGAGTGTCGATGATGAACCTGCTTGCGCAGCCTTCTTCATCAACTGCTTGAGGCCGCGCGAGATAAACTTCCTGTTGGTTGTCGAACGAACGGTTGTCAGAAGGATGGCAGCCCGACGCCAAAAGAAAAGATAAATACAAATAAAAATAGAATAAAAATAAAAATAAAAATAAAAATAATAAAAAAAGAACTAAAGGGTGACGTACGCAATGTGCATGCGTGCTCTCGTTACTGCCACCAGCTGCGTACCGCTGATGCTGATTGAGCGCTTTTCGGTATCGACCAGCACGACAACGCCGTACTTGTTTTCGATGGTCGCTTTGCTGAGCTTGTCCACCGATACGGCCGCCTCGGGAACGTAGGCGATCGTCATGACTGCCAACGGCTTATCCGCGTCGTAGTTCGCCAGTGGCTGCGGCGCCTCGGGACTCGTCGTGTTAGAAAGGTTCGCTGCGGGGGCGGTGGGCTCGGCCTTGACCGCTCCGAAATGCTTGCCTAGATGCGCCACAAAGGCGCTGACGCACTCACGCGCGCCAACCACCTGAATCTGACGGTCCACCACGCCGGCCGCGACGTCAAAGGACTCGGCAAGCGTGGACCACTTTGGGGCGACCTTGGGATTGCTTGGCAGCGCCAGCGAGCAATCGACGACGATCTTGGTGCGCAGGCGGTTGGCCTCCACCAGCACACTCTCGAAGTCGTCCGCGTGCTCGCCGAGCACGTCGACCACCATGTGCGCGGGCGTGTCCTGGAAAAAGACAGCCATCGCTGGGTCGCAGGAGGCGTGGAGCTGCTTAAGCTTCGTGTGCATGTAGGCGCGCACGAGCTGGTCCTTGGGTCCAATCTTGAACTGGATTCGGCGACGCACGACGGCGCTCAGGAGGACGCCGATCTCCTGCCAGGCGCGGGCCACGCCCTCGGGGGCGCGGCCCCCGATCCGCACGTAAGAGAGCCGGCCAGACTCGGAGTAGCGGACGATCACGTGGGCAGAGACTGCGTGGCGCTCCTCAATCGCCACGAGGGCCGGCGGGCGTTTGGCCAAATACATGGCCAGCCCGGCATCGGCCAACTGCTCCGCGCGATCGAACCTCTCTTCGCGAATCACCGCCAACGAGACGCCGGCGATGTGGACCGGCCCGGCGAGCTGTTCATGGAGACGCTGGAGGCAGGCCTCGGTGCTCACCTCGACCGTGGCCAGCTTTTGCCACACGTGCACATGGCCCAGCGCCTGAGCAGCCTCCTTGTCCTGCTCCGGTCCGACAAGCGGTCTGAGCAGCGCGAGAAGCTCGGACTCGACCTGCTGCTGCGCCAGCTTGGCGAGGGCCAACGTGTCGCAGCCGAGGCAAAGCTTCCAGCAAGGCACATCGCCTTGGAACGACGTTACCCGCACGGTGTTGTTGGGCAGGGCGATGTCATAGAAGGATGCGATCTTGCGATCGGCGGGCGCAGGCCTGTATCTGATGTAGGCCGACGTCCCATCGCGCAACGCAATAAAGGTGGTCGCGACGATGTTGAGTTCCTTCTGGACGAGCTGCCGCACCTCCTTAGCAGTCGTGTCTTCCGACAAGCCCGACAGCAGCAGCACCGCTTCGGTCGGCTTCTCCGGACCCTTTGCGGCCGCACTGCCGTTAGCGGCCTTGGCCGGCTTGGCCGGGGCCTTGGCTTGTGGCGCCGCTGTTGGGACCGTTGGAGCCGCGGCGTTTTTTGCTGTGGGCTTGGCCTGTGGCGTTGCTGCCGTCGTCGCCGCCACCGGTGGCTTTGCCGCGGTGGCTGGAGTTGGGACAGCGGCCTTTGGCGACGACGCACTGACTAGCGCGGTGATGTGTGCCAAGCAGGTATTAACCGGCTTGCTGTCGCCAACCAGGCGCAGACAGCGCGTGGGCTCGCGTTCAATGAACACGCCGGGCGCGAGCTTCTTGAGCTTCTCCACAATCAGCTCTGCAGCGAGGTCGGCAGGGAGAGGCGGCGAGAGGACGACGGTGACCCGCGCCCGCGCGGAGAGGACCTGGTTGTACAGCGCACGGACGGCGGTCTCGTTGATCGCCACCGTAAGCACCGTTACAGAGCCCACGCCATTGCCGCCAGCTTCCGGTGGCTCTTGGAGGACATGCAGCGCCGAGTCGCAACTAAAGTTCAGAAGCGGCTGAAGGTTGCGCCGGAAGCACGACCGCACGAGCGGGTCCTTGAACTTGAACGTGGCCTGCTTCCGCGGGAACGCGGCCAGGGCGACCTCGAGGGCGTGCCAGGCGGCCTCCAGGGTCGAGGCGGAGACGCGGCCGGAGAGGCGGAGCTCAAAGGTCTTCTTGCCTTGCTCCTTCTGGCCGACGACCGGCGTGATGACCACGCCGTATCTTCGCCCGATGTGATCGAGCACGCCGGACTGCTTCTTGAGGTAATAGAGCATCACGGGCTCGTTGAGCGCCTGGATGCGCTCGAGCACCGCCGGGGACCCGGCCGTCGGCGGCGACCGGACCTGCACCGCCTCGGCGGCAAGCGAAGCTCGGCGCGGGCTGGTCGCTGCCCGCGGGGAGACCATCGGCGCGGTGGCTGGGGCTGCCTTAGCAAGGCCAGCTGACACCTCTTTGGCAAAGGAGCTCGGCGGGAACCACTGGCGATGCTGCGGGACAGGTCCGGCGCTGCTCGTCGACGAGGCCGTATTGGGAGCATCAAACCTCAACGTCGGCGTCGGCGGCGATGACGGGGCGGCCGTCGCTTGACCGGCCACACGAAGGTGCTTGGCTTTAAGCAGCAAATCCTTGACCGCGGGGCAGGGGCCGGGGCCGAGGCAGGCCACGGCCCACGACGACTGCTCGAACCGGACCACCTCGAGCAGGCGGTCGGCATCCTTGCCCAGGCAGTTGACCAGCGTCGATTGCACTGACTCGGTCGATATGTCCGCTGACGGCAGAAGCAGCTTGACGTGGTCATGCAACAGCCTAATTTTTATCTGCAGTGTGCGATTGGCTCAACTTAATAAACTTGGCCAATCACGTTCCGCGGGAGAGGAGCGAACGACTTACCTGCTTACGCAGAAGGGTGATGTGCTGGCTCGCGACCTCATCGTACCGCTCGGGCGTGAGCCGCACCACCACCACTTGGCCCTCGCTGTCGACGTGCGTGACGTCCGATTCGGCAAGCGCGTGGCCGAAGCGGTCCTCCCATGCACAGAGCAGGGCCTGCGTCGAGAGCCGCTTGGGCAAATACAGGACCACATCCCGGACCTCGTCGGGCTTCACCAGCTGGACGTCGGTCTGCTTGATCTTGAGGACCCCGAGCTCGACGAGCTCGCGCTGCTCATCGACCGAGTTGAGTTCCACATAGGGTTCGGCTCCGTCGCCGCCGTCGAGGTGGATCATCTCCTCGTCAACGGCGATGTCCTGCGCTTCGAGGGCCCAACGCACGGCGGCTGCAGGCGCGTCGGCCGGGAGGTTGCGCAGGATAAGCTTAGGATTGCGGGTTCCGCCGAGCAGTCCCGAGCTGGAACTGGCGCTCTTCAGTTCTTCTACGGCTATCTGGATACGTCAAGAAGAACGAGTTAGGAATAAAAACAACTTGAAGATAACATTAATTTTATTTTTATTTAACGAAGATAAAATAAAATGAATTATAAAAGAACGAAAAGACGAAAACGACGAATAAAATGAAAAAACAAAAGGCCTACCTTGGGCGTGTGGTCAAAGGCTGAGTCGCCGACTCGTTCCATGGCCTCCCACGTGCGGCGCAACTGGTCTTCGCTTTCGGTGGTATCTATACCAGCGTAGGTGCGCAGGGCGCGTAGAAGGCGCAGTGCACAATCGTAGCCTTGTTCGATCACCTCCCAGTGGGTCGTAGCTGCATAGGGCAAAAACGTCAATCAAACAAGCGTCAAATCAAACGAGCGAGTATCTTGATTATCGCGGGAGCGGGGCTAATACTTTTGTGGTGGTAACAGTTGAGGGCGGTAAGGATGGTAAGAAAGTTGGCTGTAATGATGGGAGAACCCTCCAGCTGCAGCTGCTTCTTCTTGTTGACCCAGCTGCCGGCTTGGGGGCTTTGCCAGCGCTTGGCCAGCTGCTGGAGCATCAATCGCACATCAGTCGAAGCCACGTCGGCAGCCTCGGGCTGCGTTGCCACAAAGGTAAGCAAGTGGCGTCGGAGCTCGTTCTCCAGCAGGTCGAAGAAGACATTGACCGACGTCGTAGTGTTGGGCGCCCCCTCCATCCACTTCAGAGCAGTAGTGTTTGTGGCCTGTGAGTTTTCTTTGTGCCTGCTCTCGTCGTGTTCGTTCTTTTTATTTGGCCTTGGTAACAAAGTGCTGCCCGTGCCGGAATCCCGTCGAATGGCCTCTCTCTGCGACGGTAACAAAGTCTTTGTACGCATGGTTGTGCACCATCCAGGCTTTTTCTTGTCACCAAACAAGCTTGCAGGTCTAGCATCTGGCTTTCGACCAAACTCGTGCCTCTCGAGAGGCCGCGAAGCAGTGTTTGACCTTGACCTCAGTCGGAAAGTGCTCCTCCGAGTGCATTTGGCCAGCGAAGCCCGGGCCTGGCCGGCGCCTGTGGCCAGGTTCGGGTTGCACCGGCAACAACGTAGTCAGGTCGTCCTCCTCGGCCGTCGCGGGCGCCAGCTTGGGCGGCATTGTGCTCTTTAACTCGGCCAGCACTTCTTCTTCGAGCGGCTCCAGCTCCATGGCCTTGCGCCAGATGTTGTCCGTCAGCAGCTTCTCCACGTATTCGAGCAGGCCCGCCTCGGGTCGCAGCGTCTCCTCCTCGAGGAGGGAGACCCGCACAAAGGCCTCGAGCGTCTCGACCAGGACGGCGCCCGCGGCCGGCTGCAGCCGCATGCAATAGCGGCGGAATCGCTCCTTAAGGTCTCCGTCGAACTTGGCCCTGTACTTGGCGGCCAGCGCGCTGAACGGATCCGGAAAGACGAGCCTATGCAGCTCGCGCCACAGCGCGGTGACTTCGGCCAGGCGCACGCCGGCGAGGAAGCCCAAGTGCAGACCATGGGCCTCATTGCGGCAGTCGAGGAGCAGCACATCACGCGCGTAGTTTACCAGCAGCATGTCCGGGTCACCGCCAGAGGCCCGGAGGAAGTGAAGGCACATCTCGATGGCCCGCAGGCAGCGCTGGGCCAGCTCGGGCGTGGTCAGCTCCTGGCGCAAGCGCTCCTGCACCTCCTTGGCCAGCCCGCGTTGAGCGCCGACCACGGCCTCGACCTGCTTGAGCAGGTTGGTCGCGCCCGCACCGGTCACAAAGCTCATCATCCGCAGCTGGGCCGGGTTGGGGTCGATGAACGGCCGGCCGTGGACGCACTGCTCGTAGGCAAACTGCTCCACGCGGTCGACGTCGTAGGTCGTGTGGTGCCCTCGCCCGTAGGCATAGGACCGCTCGGCCGCGAGCTGGAGCACACGCCCGATGACCGGCTCATTCGTGGGCAGAGGCTGCAGCAGGTGCCGCGCGCGAACCAGGTGCAGCGGGACGAGCCCAAACCGCTGCAGCTTGGCCCGCCAGGCCTTGTCGGCCTCCTCCGCCGTGCACTGGGCACTGACAGCGGCAACGTCGGCGGTCAGAGCCCGATACATGCGCGTGAGGAGGTCGTTGTGCTTGGCCACGAGCCACTTGACCAGCGCCACGCCCTGCGCGCCCTCGCCCACCAGCATGTTGATCGAGTACGCCAGCGCCACCTGTTGTTCAAGCACGCGAGACCCCCATCAAGTCAGTAATCAAAGAATCCAGGTCAGAGAACGAGGCCACACGTACGCCGTCGTGCATGTCGGTTGTGAGGACCAGATCCTCGCCGTCGTGGCTCCGCACAAACGCGCGCGCCTGGTTCCACCCGTCGGCGAACCGCCTGAAGAGCGCTGTCCACTCGCGCTGCTGCGGCGGGGCGAGGCCGCGGAGGACCTCGGCCACGGTGCGCGTCTCGGCTGTGTGCTTGTCGAGACGCTTGTTGAAGTGCTGCTCGACGGCGCTCTTCCAGGCCAGCACGTCAGGCAGCGTCGCCACGCAGCGCAGCAGCTGCTCCTCGGCCAGAAGCGTCGTCAGCGTCGGGTACCGCCCGCTGTCGCCGCCGATATCGGCACCGGCGAAGCGGCGCTTGAAGTCCTCCACCGACACGCTGGTCCGTGTACGCCACAGCGCGGGCCGATTCTCCTTGCGATAGGCCCCGCCGTCCTCCTCGCCAGACACGAGCTCTGGCCTGACGGTCTCGGTGACAGCCTCGAGTACGCTGCGCTGGGCGGGCTTGGCGTCCTGCTGCATGCGGGCCTTGAGCTCGCGCAGCTTGGCCTCGGCCGTGGCGGCCGTGAAGAGGCCCTGCGTCGCGCCCACGGCCCATTGCTCCCACTCTTGCCGCTTGGCCAGCGTGTCCAGACGCGAGTAGTCCTGGTCCCCTCCCGGCGGGGCCGCAGCCGAGGCCAGGCTGTCGAGGGCCCAGTGCATGAGCAGGAGTGCGTCCTCCTGGTTGGTCGCGATCAGCCCGCTCAGCGTCTGCCACGATTGGCTCGCCCGCTGCCCAAAGTAGTGCTCGTCGTCAGCGTTGGCCTCGTTGAGATTGATGTTGGCGAGGGCCAGCGCATGGGCCTTGGAGGCGCCGCCAAAATTGGCCGCTGAGCTCAGAAGCAGCGTCGCGTCGACCAGGAACCGCAGGAACCAGAAGGCCGACGCCGACGGGCAGTCGCGCACGCGCCACGCCGCATTCTCCACCAGCACAAGCGGGCAGTAGCCTTTGGGCGTCTTGTTGGTCAGCGTGTTGACGTCGATCATCTCCACCGTGGCACCGTACGTGCGCGGTTGGCCGCTGCCCGTCTCGATCAGGAGCTTGTGGCCCGGCAGCGGCTGGTGCCTCGTCCCGCCGACCTTGGCCGCGCAGCCGTCGACGCCGCAGTCCTCGATGTTCATGGGCATGCCGCACGGCGGGACGGTGTAAACGTGGTCGCAGGTGCTGAGGTAGGTGTTGCCGGGCAGGCGCATGGACTCGCGGGCGATGCGCAGGCGCGGGTCGTCGGGCATGGAGGGCAGGTAGCAGCCGGCCTGCGTTTGCGGGGCCAGGAGGAGGCTCCACAGCGGCGTGGCGCGCTCGCCCAGGCGGCTGATGACCCCGGCCAGATGCGAGAGCAGAGACCACATGACCATGGTCTCGTAGGGCGTCGTCGTGCTGACGCGCCAGCGCTCGAGCGCCCAGTTGTTGTTGGCGTAGCGCGCAGCTAGCTCCGCCCACGCGCTGTTCTGCCGCACATTCGCAAGCTCCAGCGCGTAGTCGTGGGCTAAGAAATGGGCCAGCTGCGCGAGGCCCTTGCCCTTGAGCTGGGGCTTGTCCTCGGCGTGCCACACGGCCAGCGTGTGGTACAGGTCGGGGAAGAGGCCGTACGGCAGGCTCCCGGCCAGGGCGCGCTTGAGCTGGCTCAGGTTGCCTCGCAGCGCCAGCGACAAAGCGTCGCGCAATGGATCGGCCAGCCCGAAGAGCAGCCCAATGTCCACGGACGGGACGCGGTCGCTCTGCCAGGCGGCCGAGAGCCTCAAGTGGTCCAGCTGGACGCGTTCGAAGCGGTCCAGCCAGGGAAGGCCAAGGTTACGCGCCCGCGGGTTGTCCAGGATGAAGAGGACCAGCTGGAGGCCGGTTCGTCGGGCCAGCTCGCGCACCAGGTGCAGCATGGGCTGGCCCAGCGGCAGCGCGCGCTCGCTGGTGGGCTGGGTCAGGGTGGGCATCAGGCCGTTGGCGGCGTCGAGGACGTGCTGTCTCTGCTGTAGCTCAAGCGCGTCAAGGCGCACGTCGGGCTTGAGCACGCACCGGTAGAGCTCGTCGGCAAGCCGGCGCATGACCACGCGCACCAGGGCAATAGCCTGCAGGCGGTCGATGAGGTGGTCACTTCGCAGCCAGACTGGTGCATGCACCGCGTGCTCGGCCAGATTGTGGTGCGTCTCCACAAGCCAGTCCTCAAAGCACTCGAGGTAGAGCACCGCCAGCGGCTGGTCGTCGGCCACCTCCGCCTGGCCTTGCTGGGCCAAAATCTCCTCCAGCGCGTTGGCCAACATGGCGCGATGGCTGGAGCCGTTCCACGCGGGGAGAGAGTCGAAGCCGCGCATGAGCGTGCGGATGATGGCGCCCTTTGCCGCTGGCATCAGGCACACCCCGGTCGGCTTCTGGCCAGGTCCCTCGATGGGCGCCGCGACAAAGAGCGTGCTGCGGTCGATCAAGGCCGAGCCCAGCGCGGCCAGGGCCAGCGCGGCCTGCGCCGGGTGTGCGGAAATGGCGGGCATGAAGGCGCTCAAGATGAACTCCTCGGCGAATCGGCTCAGCTGGTGCCAGTGCCGCGTCGCAGAGTCAGAGCTGTCGGTGGTGGAGACGGCGATGTCCTGATGGAGGTGGTCGAGCACGAGCTTGAGGGCCGCCTGGGTCGCAAGCTGCTTTGCTGTGGGCAAGCGCTTGAGCAGGAAGCGGTTGAAGCTGTCCAGTTGAGCCGGGGGCAGGCCGAGGGGCGCCACCACGAGCTGGTGGTATGCGACCACCAGCTGCAGCAAGCACCATCGGTGCTCGACGTCGAGATGCTCCTCCCTGAGTTCGAGCTTTGCCCGACGCACGTCATCGTCGAGCTCGCCGTCATCGTCAGTGTCGTTACCTGGTAGGGCAGAGTGAAGCGGAGCGGCAAGCTGCAGGAGCGAGCGGACGCAGCTCCGGAGCTCGACGCAGCGCACAGCCCACGCGGCCGCGGCCGGCGCAGTGAGGCCCAGCGTCGCGGGAAGTTGAAGTGCCGACAGAAGGCACTGCAGGATTGCAATCTGCTGCAAAGCCAGCGGAAGCGGATGATGCCCCGCAGGCGGGAGCGTAAAGTCGGCCGCGCGGGTGCCGCTTCGACGCTCGTCGTACAGCACATTGAGCGCGATGAAGAGCTCGCCCACGAAGCCCTCCACCGCCCAAAAGGCCGCGTGAATTGCGGCAATCTGCACCGGCAGGTCCTGCGCCTGCTGCATGGCGGCCAGCAGGAGCGCTTCCAGCAGCATCTTGGCTGTGGTGAAGGTCTGCTGCCCGCCAGCCAAGTTGCTCGCGCCCGATTCGAGCGCCGCGCTCAAGCTGTTGTTGTGGGTGCGTAGCTTGAGCTCGACAAAGTCGTTCAGGTAGCGCCGGGCCACCAGGTCGTCCAAGTCAGCCAGCACGCTCAGCTTGCCGTTGGCGATGAGCTGATGCAACGCGCGGGCCGTGGCCACGAGCGGGTCCGAGCTCGGGGCGCCAGCCAAAAGGGTCTGCGCGTTGGCCTCGGCGTCGTGGCGCAGCATATCGACGGCCGAGACGATCGCCATGCTGAACGGGAACGAGGCCGTGATGCGCTGCTCGACTGCCATCAGCGGACTGCCGCCGGTGTGGGCCAAGCTGCTGCCGCTGGTGATGGCCTCGTAGGGCCACAGGCCCGGCGTGGCCAAAAGCGCCAGCCACAGCTGGGCCAGCGCGTGGTGGCTTGGCCGCTGCAGGCACTTGTCGAGGAGCTCGAGGTTGCTGTTGGCGGCCACCTGGGCCAGCAGCCACGACAGCTGGCGCGTGGTGCCGCCTACCAAATGCTGGTAGAACGCCGCGCGGAGCGACCCCTCGCGGCTGCTCGCGTTGCTCTGCAGGAGGCGCGCGTGCCAGGCGCCCGCGCCGTGCTCCGGCGAGGCCTCGGTGGCGCTCGCGGCGTAGACGAGCTGCTTCGCCAGCCCGTCGACAAACTCGCTTCGCTGCAGCACGAGCTCCATCGTCTTGATCATGGCCGACTGCGATTGCCTGCTGGCGCCACCCGCGAAATGGAGGCGGTTCAAAATGCGGCGGTACTCGCGCCGGATGAGCTCCGGAAGGACGGTGCGCGCGATCGAGTCCTGGCGGAGGATGTCGCTCATCGACCGGTTGAGCATCTGCTCGATCTCGGGCTCGCCCGTCTCGCTGCCACTGAGTACGTTATCGAGGTAGACGTGCCGATACTGCCGCTCGACCTCCACCTTGACCTGGTGGCGGACCTCTCCGGGCTGGCCGTCGGTTGAGAAGCAACTTGGCCACAGGCGCGGGAGGAAGCGGAGGATGACGACGTGCCGTGGCGGCCGGCTCTGCGGAGTCGTCCGCAGGAACCGCGCCCGAGCACGAGAGCACAGGAACTTGAAGTGCCGCACGCGATCATCGCTGCAGCCGGGCGCGTGCGCCGTCACAAGCAAGTAGCGCTCACCGGTGCCGCTGCGCTCGTCGCCCTCTGCGGCCCAGAAGGCGCCGAGGATGCTGAGGAGCTCGTGCTCGCTCGTCAGGTTCATCAGATGTACGATCTTGACCGTGGCCGCATCATCGCCCACGGCGCGCTCGAGCTGGTGCAGCCGCGTGCTGTGCGTGAGGACCACCAGCTGCAGGCCACCGCCGTCGGCGTCCCACTTGTGCTGCCGCGCGTAGTGAAGGAGCTGATCCAGGTTGAGGTGCGGCTGCCGGCGGTAGACCTCGGCGAGCGCCCCGGCGTCGGGCAGCTCTGTTGCCCGCTGGGCGTTGGGCAGCCGCAGGCCGGTCTCGAGGGTCGCGGTGAGGAGGGCCCAACGCTTGGCCTTGCGCAGCAGCGCCTCGGCGTAGGCCTCGTTGGTGGCCACGTCGTCGGTCGCCGCGGGCGGAACCAAGTTCCGCTGCGCAAAGTGCGCGATCACGGCGAGGACCAACGACTCGGGGAAGCCCTCGTGATAGCCCACAAAGGCCTCGGCCACCGTGGACGGCGCGGCACAGGCTTCCATCCAACGGATGAGCTTCAGGACGACGTTGCTCGCCTGGTGCCGGTGGATGATGTCCGTCGGCAGGAGCGTCCGCTTGACGAAGCGGTTGAGGAAGGGCGCCGGGAGGCCCGTGGCCTGGAGCGCGCGGTCCTTGTCGACGATGACGATGCACTTGAAGTCGCGGTGCACCACGCACTGGCGCGAGTGCGCGCCCAGCGCGATCCAACAGTATTTCTTGTCGCCCACCTGCGCGTAATTCTGATGGCGCGCGCAAGGCTGGTTATTGGCTGGGTGGATAAAAAGTTAACCAATCATTAACCTACCTGGTTGAGGAGGTCGTAGAGGCTCTCGTAGAGGTTGTCCTGGTGGAGCAGGATGAGGCAGTCGCCGCGCTCCATCGACATGCGGACCTGCTGGATCATGCGGCACGTGTAGGTGTCGTTCTGGTCGTTGGGGTAGTCCGACCCAAAGAGCACGTTGATGCGTTCGTGCCGGACCACGTCAAAGTCGACCAGGATCTGGAGCGCGGCGTCGTTCTTGGTAAGGAGCATGAGATGCCGCACGCGGTCGCCCGCCTCGAGATTGTCCCTGATGACGGCGAGCGGGTTGGGCGCCTGCTCCCGGTCCTCGGACGCGCCGACACGGGTCTTGTTGAGGAAAAGATCGAACATCTTTCCAAACTCGTCGGCGCCTTGGCCGTTGAAGTTGTGGCTTACGGCGTGAAAGAGCGCCATGAACTGGACGTCCGTGATCATCTTCTTCTGCGCGGCGTTCTGCTTGATAGCGTCGCTCGGCTGGCCGCGCGCAAGGAGGCTCCAGTGGAGGTCGCGCACGAGCGCGTAGAAGTCGCGCAGGCCGTAGAAGTCTGGCTTGACGCCCTGGTGGTGCCGATAGAGCTCGTGGTAGGCCTCGGCCAGCGGGCTTAGCAGCATGTCAACCTGCAAGGCGCCGCCCTGGGCATTGAGCATCTCGCGCACGGTCATCGTCAGGTCATCGGTCGTTGGCGACGGCCTGTGGAGATGCACCTGCGCGGAGCCCCATTGGGAATGATAAGAATGTCAAGCATCCTGAGCAGCTCTTGACGGCAGCAACGTACGGCGCGATTCATCTTGGCCGGGTCGAGGGCCCAGTTGGAGATGCCCACCACGGACACCCGCGCCTCGTCCAGGATCGAGTGCAGCACCTTGAGCGGCAGGTGCGGGCTCAGCTCGGCCAGACCCACCTCCTCGAGCAGCAGCACGCTGCACACGCGTGTGTCCACCTCGCTCAGCTGGATCGCGCGCCGGTAGCTCTCGCGGATGCCCTCCGAGGTGGACTGGGGCGAGCACTGGTGGCTCGTGACGTCGATGGGAGGCAGGGCCAGCTGGCGCCCCTGGCCCAAGTTGTTTCGAATAAGGCTCATGGCCAAGGTCTTGGAGCTGCCCGGCTTGCCCACCAGCTAGTGGGCCACGTATGGTGAGCAGAAGAGGAGGCAACGCGTAAGGAAGGAGAACACGAGCCGCAGTACGTACAAAGACGGGGATCTTGTTGTAGATGCAGACGAGCAGGACGAACACGTTCTCGCGCAGGGCCTGGTTCTTTGCCGTCCCCTCGGGCAGGGTCATCTGCTCCAGCAACCACTCGGTCTCGTCCTGCACGACCTTTGTAAACTTGCTCTGACTGTCGCCGAGCGCTTGGACGTACTGGGGCCGCGCCTCCTCCCTGTGCCCCGCACGTTTAGTGCCTGATAAGGTGAAGACAAGGTCGCTCGTAACGTACGAGAGGCGGAAGTAATAGCAGATGGCCAGCGCGAGGACTATGGCTCGGGTGCTGGTCCTCTTGTCATCCGGGTATGCGTCGCGGCGGATCGCGCACAGGTAGTTCTTGAAGAACCACTCGTAGAGCGCGCGGCAGCGGAGGACGTCGCGCAGGCTCACCATCCCCTGGAGGTCGGCCTCGTGCGCCTTGATGAACTTGTGGGACCGCTGCACGGCCTTGCAAAAGCGGCGGAAGAGTTTGGGGAATCGGGTCGAGATTGAGCAGCCCCGCAGGAGGCGGTCGATGTACGTGTCCTCGGCCTCGTTGGTGAGCGAGCCAAAGTCCCACACATACTGCTTCATGATCTCGGGCAGCGGGTAGACCATGTAGGCCAGCTGCGTGAGGTCCGCCTGGGCAGCCGCGTCGACCGCGCCGCCCGTGCGGACGTACTGGTAGACCAGGCCCGCCGTGGACCTGGAGGCCGCCCGGCGGAAGGGATTGCACGCCGCGATGATCACCAGGTTCTCCGGCAGGCTCTCTTGCTCCAGCCGGCGGTCGCAGATCACCGCTGTCGTGTGTGTGCGCGCGCGCACCTGCTGTCAGCCACACAGCCAAGCGGCGCAGTAAAGCCACGGAGTTGGGGCCGTACACTTGAAAAAGCCGGGAACGTCCTTGGTGTTGAACTCGTCAAAGAATCTAAGAAATGTTCGGCGTGTGTCATCAAAGAGGCTGCGGGCATCGTTTCAACAGACCGGTGGCGTACAGGTAAACCGGCTTCGGATGAGCAGCACTGGCTTCGGCGATCACCTTGATCACGTCGGCCTGCAGGTCAGAGAGCAAAACACCACCTGGAATGTCGCAAATGAATGGCATGCACAAATACTATCATCAAGGAGAGGGCCGCAGACAAACCGTGAACGTCGCGCTTGTGCATAGTCACGCCCTGACAAGCGGCCATGAACTCGACAAGCCTCGTCTTGCCGCAGCCGGTTTCGCCCTGTACAATAAATAAAAGAAGGGAGAAACAAAAAAATAGAAAACAAAAAAATTATGAGATAAATTATTAAAATTATGAAATAAATAACGAAAACAATTGATTTAAGGAGAATCATGAAAGGGAAAACAAACCATGATGATGGCCGGGATGCGGGCCTTGACGCGGAAGTGGATGGCCACGATCTTGAGGAAATTGTCCAGCGTGAGCACGTACTCGGCACTGCTGGCATTGGCCTTCCCGGCCTCTTCGATCTGGCTGTCGGGCACACCAAACAGGACCGCCAGCAGCTGCCTGCCAAGCTCCTCGGTGAACGCGGCCAAGCGCGGCACCGTGCAGTTGTGGGCCTTTTTCCGAGAAAGAAGAGAGAAGGGCCAACTCCTACTGTAGGAGCTGCACGTGGTGCACGAGAGGTTGCGCAAAAGGCTAACGTGCTGGGGGCTGGCCGCCCGCTCGGGCTCCATCCACAGCGGCAGCACCGACCCGTTGCCCCCTTGGTTGAAGAGAAGGTAGGGCTGCTCGCGTTCGCCATAGCGCTGCGAGAGCTTAAAGGTCTCGCTGAGGTCGAAGCTCGTCGACTGGCGCGGGTCCATCGAGCACGACGCAAAGTCGGCCGTCGTGTCAATCAGCCACTGAACCACGGCCTGCCGCAGCACGCGCGCCGCTCCCTCGAGGAGCTCCACCTTGAAGAAGTCGCTCTCCTCAAAGGCCCGCAGCTGCATGAAGAGGTAGTTGATGAAGTTGAGGCGCAGGACCAGCGTCAGACCGGCCCAGTTGGGGCAATGCCGGGCCAGCAGCGCCATGCACTCGTCGGACGGCAGGTCCGGCACCTGGTGCGGCCGGACGTTGCTGTTGGGCAGCTGCTTGTCGCCGTAGGCCTTGAGAAACTTGCACACGTATTGGGCGCGGTTCTGGTGCACCACCGAACCGCTCGTGCCGGCCACCGTGTAGGAGGCCACCATGCCCGCGTTGTGCGGGTCGAGCGCGTCGCTGCCAAGGGCGATGGGATTGTCGTTTTCGGTGGCCAGATTCGTGTGCGGGAGGAGGTCGAGAAAGTGGAGCCGCTTACGCGTGGCATGGTTAATCGAGTTGGGCACCTCGATGGCAAGCACCGACTCGCGCGGCCAGAACACAAGCTGCCCGTGCGTGGCGCGCGTGGCGCCCAGAACGAGCAGCTCAAACAGCAGCGTGTTGAGCTCGACACCCACGTTAGGCGCCAAGTCCAAGTGGAACACGGGCAACCGCTCGGCGTTAGCCACATGCGCCCCGGCCAGCTCAGCCATGTTCGTTTGGCCATGCACCAACACGCTCTTGGGGGCGGTAGCGTTGCTTGACTGACGGCACCAGGTGTTGATGATGTGCGTCTTGCCCATGCCGGCCAAATGGCTGGTGAAGGCGCGCACTTGCATCTGACGCGAGTCCCAGTAGTGGGTCAGCGCCACCCCGATGCTTCGTACGGACAACGTGCCCAGCTGCTGCCGCACAAAGTGCGCCCATGCAGTCACGACCTGCTGGCCCTCTGCCGTAGCCGAAATCACGGCAAGCTGGTAGCGCGCAGAGGCCGCGGCCGCAGCAAGACCCTTGTCAACCGCGCAGAGCTGGGCGTGGAGTGAGGTGATGAAGCTCTGGAGCTCGAACGACAGATGCTCGACGTGCGCGAGGCAGTAGAGCCTTGAGCCTCGGCCTGCCGCCTCGGCACCGAGACAGCGCAGCATGAACAGCCGCAAGTGCTCGCGCGTCGTGGTCGTGGCCGAGCAGATGAGCACCTCCTCGGCCTCGGGCAGGCGCTGGCACTGCTGGGCGTAGAGCGACACCAGCTGCACAAACACGTTGTTGTGGCTGCTGGCCACAAAGACGTTAGGCTCGCCGGGCGTGAAGTCACTGCCGGCCCGGGCAGCCAGAACGCCGCTGGTCGGGTCCCCTTGTCCCCTGTAGGGCCGGTGGCACTCGCTGTTGCCCTTGAGCCCGCCCGAAAAGACGTCCGCCAAGGCGCGGCCCAGTATGGACGCCTGCTGGACCCAGCAGTCGATCGCGCTCTGGCAGGCGTGGGTGGGCTGAACGGACACGATGAGCACATCACAGCAGGTAAACAAAAAGTCGACCAAAACGCACCGAGTTCTGGAGAAAGGCCAGCAGCATGGCGCCGGTGACGTCCGGGTCGAGGTCGAGCTTGACGAAGCGGAGATAGGACACCAGCTCTTCTGACACATGGGCCTCGCTGCCACGGAGCTGGTCGACCAGCGGCAAGATGGCGCGCAGCTGGTGGATGTCGAAAAAGTTGAGGAAGTAGTGCTCGTCCCGCACGCGGTGCACCGTGGCGGTCCACTGGGCCAGGCAGCTCGCCAGCTCTTCCTTTTCCCGCGTCAGCAGCGCCAGGTCGGGCTGCTCCACGGGCACTTGCATGTTATAGGCCTGGAACTGCGGGTGGCCAGCGATGAAGAGCGCCACGCGGCTCTCGTTGATTTCCCTCACCAGCGCCAGCACGTCCAGGAAATGGTTGATGGCGTCGAGTTCTTTCTTAAGATCCTGTCGAGTGTCGCCGTCATTCTCTTGGCTACGATCAGCGTGGGACTGCCCCGAGGCCAGCATAAGGCGATTGCGCAGCTCTTCCAGCCACTCGAGGCTCCGCTTGACCTCGGCTGGGCCCGTGGCCGCTGTTGGCTGATCGGCCTCGGCCTTGGCCTCGGCGCCGGCGGAGACGACGACGGCAAACAGGCATTGTGGGGCGATGAGGGACGCCTGCATGACGTGCACGTCGCTCGGCGCCACGAAGCAGAACCGGCCGTGGTCAGTCAAGTGGTAGAGGTCCGTGATCGCGCGCGTCGAGGAGCCCATCCGGACGTCGGCAAACAGTTGCATCAGCTCGTTCATCTGCGCTTGGATGTTGATGAAGAGCTGGATCGTGGCCTGGTTGAGGTTCAGCTTTTTTAGTGCTGCGATGAAGTCGGCCCACTTCAGGTCGTGGCGATCCGGCGTGGCGTTGAGGGCGTGGAGCACGTTGGCGGCGGCGCGGAAGTTGGACAGGGCTTGCAGCTCTCGCTCCTTGTCCGTGCTGCTCCGGCAGAGTTCGATCAGGGCGCGCAGCTCGGTGTTGTTCTTGAGCTCAAGGAAGTGCGGGACGAACGCCTCGGCCTTCGCCACCGCGTGGAAGAAGTCGGCCAGCACGCGGATCTTGTCCAGGGACTTGGAAACGTCCTCGCACGAGAAATGGCGCAGGAGCGTCATGATCGGCTCGTCCAACAAGAGCGCGCGCAGGTCGGCCAGATGGCCGGACTCAAGGCAGGTCGCGACACTGGTCGTCCAATTGGCGGTTTTGGGTTGCTCCTCCTCTGGAAGCTCCCAGTCGAGGACGGTCACAAACCCGAGGAACGAGCGCGCCAAATGGTGCAGGACCTCAGCGTGCTCGAGCTGCTCGAGCGCTTTGATCAGCGTTCGAGGCAGGTTGTTGTCGAAGTGCGGCGGGTTGATAGTGTTCTGGAGTTGCACGAGATCGCCCACCAGCGCAGAGAGGTCACCCTGGGCTAGCAGACCGCGCAGCTCGGACACCAGAACACGTCCCGAGAGAATGTCGGCGACCATCACCATGCATCGGCCGAGCACGTCGCTGATCTGCTTTTCATAGAGCTCCTGGAACGTGTCGAAGTGGCATGCGCCAACACCTGGCTTGGCGGTCGACGAGGCGGAACTTGACCGGCCTTTTGAAAACACGTCGTCCTCGTCTTCCTCGTCTTCATCTCGGCCATTTTCATCAGATGACGGTCCGGATTCTGGGCTGGATGGCGTCGGTGGAAGGAATTGGGACCTGACCTTGTCCCAAATGTGGAGGAAGATCCGATTGGAGCGCAGCTCATGCACGATGGCCAGCGGACCGTCCATCTCAGGGCTCCACAGCTTGCGCAGGTACAGGTCGAGATAAACCAAGAGCATTTCCTTGTGCGCGGACTGCAGTTTCTGTCCCTCCTGGCTTAGCGTCGCCAGCTGGCCGCGCAGGTCCAGCGGCTGGCACAGGAGTGACAGCGCGTTGATCTGCGCCAACCTTTGTGTGCATTCCTCCTTGAGCTTCACGCACGCGTCGAGCCTTTGGTCCACCCCTTGCAGGCGCAACACCTGTCGTTTGCACACGTCAGCCTCTCGGGTCAGATTTTGTCGACAACGCCCCTCACGATGGGGTTGGACGGGATGGGGGCACGTACTCGACACAGGTCGAGGAAGCTCCTGCGGTGGATCGAGTGAAGAGACGCTAACAGCGAGAGCGCGACCCTGTGGTCCGCCAGGCTGTCGGCGAGCCCTGCCACGGCGCTCCGCAGCCCGGCCACCGCTTCTGCAGGCCTCTGCAGGCTCATCGCTGCGTGCTCTGGGTATAGGCCCACCGCCAGCTCGATGATGCACACCAGCTCAAGGCACAGCTCGGTGTGTTCCACCGCAGCCTGAATCGATAACAGCGGTGGAAGGCCGTCTTCGCACAGTCGCTGAAGCACTTCGAGCGCCAGCGGCGCGTGGCAGGCGTCGGACGCGATGATTTGTCGGAGGCACTGGAGGGCCTGTATCAACACCGCGTCGGACCTGTCGCCACGAGCCAGCCACGCAAGGACGACGTCCTTGGCCACGGCGTCCAAGGCTTGTTCAAGCTCACTGGCAAACTCGCCGCGCTTGCGTTTCGTGCACAGCCATTCCAGTGCGCGTTGCGACTTGAGGTGGACAAGGAAGCGCTTGGCCAGCTTCACAACCTGCGCCGTGTTCTGCTCAAAGATGTGAAGCTTGAGGAGGCGGTCGAGCGCGGCGATGACCTTGCTGGGCGACAGGCCCAGTGACCGGTCCAGCCCGTCTTGCAGGCGCTGGTAGGTCGCTTCGTGTTGCTGCAGCTCGCGCTTGAGGTCGGGGGACCGGGTGAAGGGCTCGAGCAGGTGCACGCACTCGGGGAACAGGCTCATCTTGACGCGCATCAGCGTGAGGGCCTCTTCCAAGTGCCGGCGTGTAAGCAGCGTGACGGGGAGCGAGCTCAGGAACGAAGCCACCGCTTGGACGCCGCCCTGCTTGGCCTTGATGAAAAGGTCGGGCAGCTGCTTTCGGAGTTGCTTTTGGAAATCGGAATCGTTTCCGACCTGCGCCGTCGATTGATCCGGGCACAGGAAGACGATTTGCTGCGCGAGGGTCAGATTGTCCGGCTGCAGATGCTGCGCAATGGCCGCGACGAGCATTCCACGGAAGTATTTCGCCCATCTGCCATGCTTGACCACCAGTTCAGCCAGGGCATTGATTGCTGTGTGTGTAGGAGCCCGAGCAAGTGAGCGATAATCACAGATAAAGTTGCAGAAAAAAGTAATGTCAAAAAAAAAAAAAAAAGTGAAACGTAAAGAAGGCACACCTTCGAGTGAGGGCGCGAGGAGAAGGAGCTTGGCCGACAGGTCCAACATGGGCTCATAGACGGCGGCTTGATACCGCCACAACGGCTGCAGGCCCGCCAGGAGGTCGTGGAAGCGCTCTCTGGTCGGCCGGGGCTGGTCCTCCTGCTGGGCGTAGCCGTCGAAGGACGAGAAGAGCGAAGGCAGAGCCTGCTCGGACGACCGGCCAAGGTCCTGCCAGAGCGTGTTGAACAGGGGCACGAGCAGCAGCCAGTTGAGGTCGAGCTTGGCCTTTTGCAGTGCCTGGTCCATCCATGTCGAGAGGTGGCCCAGGAGCTCGCGACGATCCGCCGCGCTAAACATGCTGCTCGCAATGGCCGAGCACGCCGCGGGCAGGATCGGCAGCAGAACCCTCGGGGCGAGCAAGTCCCTGCTCAGGTGTGGCCCGACGAGCACAACCAACAGAGCCGCGCAGATAAAGGCCTTGCGTGGCGACTCCACATCGTGGTTCACCACGGGAAGTCGTTGGACCAGATCCTTGATGCCCTGTGTGGAGAGCGGGCCCCGCTTGCGGAGCAGATGCCGGCCGCGATGAAGCAGAGCGCGGCCGTCCTCTGGCTGCAGGGAGGTCGCTTCAGGCACTCGGCGGACCAGTTCGAGCAGGAATTCGACTGTTGCGGCGTCGCCGTCGACGTCGCGCCAAATCGACGCCATGCCGGGGATCTTGCGCAGAAACGCCTCGACTAAGCCGCTCGACTTGTCAATGATGTCGTAGTGCACCAGCTCGCCCCCGCGGGCCAGCCAATCTCCGACCTTCTCAACGACGTGTTCGTCAGACAAATTGAAGATGATGAGGTACTGGTAGCGCAGCAACTTGTTGGGCGGCAGCGGAATGGCGCAGTGATACACGCGCGACGCCGAGTGGCTCCGGGTCAGCTGTTGGTACACCTTTACGCTCCCCTGCTCGGACGGCAAGACCGCAAGGGCGCTGTTCCGATAGAGTGGCGTCGGCGCTTCAACGATGTCGCCAATCAGGTTGACTTGAAACACCTGGTCCTCGCCCGCTACGCCGGGAGGCAGCACCACGAAAAAGTCGTGTAGAGGCCCCTGGTCGCTGAGCTCGGCAAAGTCGGCCGGCCTCGAGACCGCCATGCGCGAAGTGATCGCTGCCTCGCTGTCCACGTTAACGAGGGGCAAGGATCCCAGCGGGGAGGCGTCGGCGGCGACCTCCTGCCAGCACAGGAGGTCTTGTGTGTCCGACTCCTTGTTTGTTAAGGAAGACTCTGCCCGCGGAGTCTTTGTCACCACAGTCGGTGAAGAGCCGGCAACAATCGACCCGGGAAGCGGGGCCCTTGAGGCGGGCCGCACTGACCCCGCTTCGGTCGGTTGCCTAGAAACGCTCGGTGAACCGAGTGACTTAATGAGCTTGAACACAGTCACGCCTTCGTCTTTCGAAAAGACATCACAGCAGAGACTGATGAGTGACGACGTCATTTCTCCGGTTCCTGTTCCGCCCACCGTTCGTGCGTGAGGATCGCGTTCTTCATCTTTTTTTGTTGCTGGTTGCACGTACGAGCGCAGGCCTGGGCAAACTGGCGATGCAGCAGCTGGCGAAGGTGATCCTGCTCCTCGGGGCTCCAGCGGTCGTCGTTGAGGACCGCCATATGCTCACGACCCAGAGCGCCGAGCCTGGCGAGGTCCTTCACCCCCTCATAGTCTTACGTCCGCGGACCATATGGGAATGTGAGGCTGTGGCGCTATTCTTATTCCACAAAGACATGCAGGAACGTACCGTGGCGAAGTCTTTGGCTGAACACAAATGCGGGCGGGAGGAAAGCCGTTAAGCCCACAAGCTCCTCTCGATTAAGTTGCGTAACGAGCGCTTCTAGGCGTTCGACCCATTCGGCGGTGCTCAAATGGGTACTCGAGGCCAGCTCATGGAGAAGGTGCACCTGTGCCGGCACATCCCCCAGCTTGGCTAAAGTGCCGTCAATGTCGCTCAGGCGGCACTCTTGATAGTACTCCTCTGCTGTTTCTCGTAATAAATCAAGGGCGACCTTGGTGACAAGTGCAACCAGATGTGCGTTCGGGGTTAGCATACGCAAGCCTTTCTCTTCATGGGTAGAGAGGGCGCTTGGTACCACTAAAGAATGGGGCATACTTGGCAGCCCTCGTGGGGTAGGGCTGGTGGTCTGGCGTCGAGGAAGGTCGGAAGTTTTAATCCACCAACCCAGCGCGGCCAACAACCAGGATCGGACGAAGGGAAAGAAGAGAAAAGAGCAGAGAATTTTGATCAGAGAAAATTGCTCAAATTCTTTTTGTGGGCCGCAGGACCGGCAGATGTTCAACGTCCATGGCGTTGACCTGCTCGAGGCTCTTGCCCCGCGTCTCGTCGATACAGAACAAGGTCACCAGCGCGCCTAGCATCGCGATGACACCACACAAAATGAAGACCATGCGCAAGCCCCACGCCTCCAGCACGTTCGCCATCGCCACTGTGGAGTTACCCACAATTACACCCCCATAAGCCACACAGGAACCCATACTCTCGAGCAAGAGGCTTGAGGCACGCACGAGAGCCCACGGCAGCGCCGAGCTTGCCAGCAGCAGCCGAGATGCCGTGGAAGGTGGCCCGGATCTCTGTCGGGAAGCTCTCCGCCGCCAGCACGTATGTCGTCGTGTTGGCGCCCGCGTTGGTCACCAGGAACGTCAGCCCATATAGCGCCATGAACACGCCGTAGTAGTGCTTCACAATCAGGTCATAGACGCCGGCCATGGTGCCAAAGAGGGCGGCAAGCAAGAGAAAGCCTGACAGCTGGAGCCACTTGCGCCCGAGACGCGTCTCGATGAGCAGAATGGCCAGCCAGTAGCCCGGCACCGCCACGGCCGCCAGAATGACGTTGAATCGGCTGATCGTCGCCAGCTCGGATGCATTGTTGGCTTCGGTGCTCGCACCTGATAGCTGGAGGACCTCGGCGGAGAAGAGGCCGTTGGCGTAGAAGGTGATGTCGAGCAGGAACCATGTGCCCGCCGTCCCGATCAGGCGCCTCAGGTAGGACCGCGCCAGCGCCCAGCGCGAGATCGGCAAGCCCACGATTGACGACATCTCGAAGCGGTCTGTTTCCTTCATCGTGAGCCTGGACGGAAATGTCTTGTGAGCGACTGGCCGGTCAAGTGCGAGCAAAGGACAGCGAACCGGAAGTAAAACGTGAGGATGCCAGGCACGGCACCAAACACAATGCACAGCCGCCAGACGAGGTCGAGGTGTTCAGGCAGCACGAGCAGCAGAATCCACGCCACAAGGGCGGCGGTGAGCGAGCCAATGCCTTGCATGGAGAACACAGCAGCAGTGAGCCGCCCACGAGTGCTTGTGGTGGCCGACTCCGCTGGAAATGCCCCTTTGGCATCAGTAGGCAATCACTGCGTGGGCATAAACAAGACCGCTTTACCTGTGATGGTGGCGGACAGCGGATACTCGCCTCCAATCCCAATGCCCAGTATGAACCTTAACACCGCCAGCACGACTGCGATGGAGATCGGACCCAGCGGTACAGCCATGCCGCAAGCCAGCGTGCCGAGGATGACCACGGAGAGCGTCGCCACAAAGCCCAGCTTTCGCCCAATCTGCGTCATGCTCTTCGTAAGAGAAGGATGGAAGACGGCAGATCGAGAAGTTGAGGCGGCACCTTGTCGGCGAGAATGCCGAACCCGATCTGGCCGAAGAGGGCGCCCACGAGCACCGCAGACGAGATCCAGCCTTTGTCCGCCGCCGTGATGCCGTGCGTGATGGCAAGAATGAGCAACACGATGTTGATCACAAACCTTCGTCGTGAGCCCCAATTGCGAAGTCAGAGTTGCACACAAAAAAGAAGCACGAGGCCAGCTTCGTACAGATCGTAGGCGTCAGACAGAAAACCAACCCCCGACACGAAGGTGCGTTGAATGGTCGACCGCCAGGTCGTAACCGACAGGGCAAGGTCATGCGAGACCTCGTTAGCGACTGCAGGCTTTTCCTCACTGCCGTCTGCATTGCACGACGTGACAGTCGACCAAGGCGAAGTCGAGTTCATGATGGTGGCCACAACAGAACTGCGCTGCGTCCCTTGACGGCAGCTGCTACTCGGCCGAGAGCTATGGTGGTGCACACATAAACACACAAGGTCGTGCTTATCTCCGGCACTACAGTACTTGTCTCGAGCCCCAACCTTTTCGCGCTGCCCGGAAATTGCCTGCTTCTCTTGTTTGGTTGCATCGTAACGCATCATTATTCGCTCTCTCATGGGCGCTCCTGCTCGTCGTCATTGATGGTAAAGTCTGAAGTCGGGACTGACGAGAATTGCTGGAGCTCGATTTCCACCGGCGGGGCGTTGATCTGCTCGAGGCTCTTGCCCACGGTCTCGTCGATGCACCCGATCGTCACCACAGCGCCCAGCGCGGCGATCACGCCGCAGATGAGGAACACGACCTGCAGGCCCCAAGCCTCCAGCACGTTGGCCATCACCACTGTGATCACCACCACCGCGTCATCCCGCAAGTCAGCCACAGGCCTGAAACAACATGCTCCGCGAACGGCGGTAAGTGCCGGGCTGTACCCGCTCCGAGGGCGGCACCGAGCTTGCCAGCAGCAGCCGAGATGCCGTGGAAGGTGGCCCGGATCTCTGTCGGGAAGCTCTCCGCCGCCAGCACGTATGTCGTCGTGTTGGGCCCCGCGTTCGTGAAGAAGAAGGTCAACGCGTACAGGACTACGAACACGCCGTACATGGACTTGATGCTCTCAAAGACCATGGCCAGTACGCAATAGAGCACAGCCATCAGCATGAAGCCCGCGATCTGAAGCATCTTGCGCCCGAGCCGCGTCTCGATGAGGTACACGGCCGTCCAGTAGCCAGGCACCGCCGCCACGGCGAGGATGATGTTGAACCGGCTGATCGTCAGAAGCTCGTCCACCGTGGGCGGCTGGCCGGCCTTGGCCGAGGTGCCGCCGGCGCCCGACAGCTCAAGGACCTCGGCGGAGAAGAGGCCGTTGGCGTAGAAGGTGATGTCGAGCAGGAACCATGTGCCCGCCGTCCCGATCAGGCGCCGCAGGTAGCGCCGCGCCAGCGTCCAGCGCGAGACGCGCGGGCCGCCCGCCTGCACCACGGAGAAGCGCTCGGTTTCGTGCATCGTCAGTCGGAAGTAGAACGTGAGGATGCCGGGCACGGCGCCAAAGGCGATGCACAGGCGCCAGGTGAGGTCCAGGTGGTCCGACAAGGTCTGCAGCGTGATCCATGACACGATCGCAGCAGCGAGCGAGCCCATGCCCTGCATGGAGAACACGGCTGCCGTGAGCCGTCCACGATTGCTCGTGCTCGCCGACTCAGCTGGATAATGAGAACGATGTCGTTAGCTCTTGTTCAGCGTGGCAGTAAGAGGGCAGAGAAGTAGCTCGAGGTTGGTCGCGCCGCGGTACCTGTGATGGTGGCCGAGAGCGGATACTCGCCGCCGATGCCCACGCCAAGCACGAACCGCAGCACGGCCAGCACGGCCGCGATGGAGATCGGACCCAGCGGCACGGCCATCGAGCTGGCCAGCGTGCCGAGGATGACCAGCGAGAGCGTCGCCACGAAGCCCTTCTTTCGTCCGATCTGCTCTCGCGCCAAGCCACCGAGATCAGATTGAGTCGTTTGATCGATGGTGAGTTGCAAGAAGGAAGCAGGATCGAGACGGCACCTTGTCGGCAATGAAACCAAAGCCGATCTGGCCGAAGAGGGCGCCCACGAGCACAGCCGACGAGATCCAGCCCTTGTCCGCCGCCGTGATACCGTGCGTGGCCGATAGAATAAGCAGCACGATGTTGATCACGAACCTACGCCACAACATGCACAGTGAGCAAACATTGGCGAAGTAAAACGAAGGAAGAGGTGAGTGTACAGGTCATAAGCGTCCGAAAGGAAGCCCACACCCGAGACAGCTGCTTTTTGGAGCGCGGCCTTCCAGTCAACGGGCGGCATAGCAGCTTGTCTAGCGACAGCGTCACGGCTGCCAAAATCTAAATCATCGTCGTCATCGACATCGTCGACCACGACTTCTTCTCCCCACTCCGCACCGCCCGTTGCCTCGTCCGCTCCACTGCTGTGGCCGTGTTCATCATAATCTGTCGCGCTGAGCCAGGGCCCATCTTTTGACAACGAAGGACCCACCCCAAGCTCGGAGCTGTTGCTGCGGCGCTCCATTGCGAAATAAAGAATCGCAGCGTTCTCACCTTCGTTCCTCCACCGCAGTCACCGGCCGTCTGGCAAGGGTCTTTGGGCTTACCTTTCGGAACGTTCTGAAACTGTTTCCCAAATAAATTCAACGTATTTTGTCCGCCCAAATCGACGTTGCCGATCAGATGGCAGACGTGGGGGCTGGTGAGGGAAGCACTGCCCCTCGCCCTGCTGCCCGTCGAGTTGCGAAGCGAACCCGCCGAAACGTTCCAAATGCTACACCCACAACAGACGGTGGGGAAGATGCGATTCGAACAAATGGAGTAAATCACGATGACACCCCAGCAACTGCTGCTGAGACTCGTGTTGCGTCAACAATCTCTTCCGCTTCCCCGATCGTTGAACAGACACCTGTAGCTGAGCCTCCGACATCTTCAGCCTCAACGCCAGTTCGACCCAAGCGCGCCAGCGGAAAGAGGCGGAAAGGGGCTGGCGACGGCGATGACGCCAAGACGCCTCCCAAGGAGGAGCAACAAAAGCCCAAGCGGCCCCGCGGGCGGCCACGCGCCGTCCAGGCCGTCACGCTGCCGCCCGCCACCATGGCCATCTCGCCCAGGTCGTCCTCTCCCACGCCCTCCCCGCGCCAGCCGTCGCCCCCCACCTCCGCATCTGCCGCCACGTCAGCCCAGAGCGCAGTCCCGACGGCACCAATCGCGGCAGCGGCAGCGGCACCGCCACCGCTGCCGCCACAAGAGATGATGGCAAGCGTCCCGCATTACCCGCCTGCGCAGGGAGCGCCCGGCCAAACGGCCGACAGCAGCAGCTCGGCCCAGGCCGCGTATTATCACTATCGCTTGATCACGCCCGTCCACGAGCCCTCGCCCAGCGCCTATGCCAGCCCGACGCTCTCCTACGCGCCACCGCCACAGATATCTCCGATGTCATCGCACTCAACTGCGCCACTGCCGACCTCCTACATGCCTCCCTCCTCGTTGTCGTCACCGTCCCCGTCGTCGTACATGGCGTCCACCTCACCGTCTCCGACGTTCTCGGCCTACCCCACACCGCTCTCTCCATCATCATCACCCTCGCCGGTCATGTCCAGCTCGAGCTACGCCGGCGGTCCCTACGCTCCACGGCCAGCGCCAACGAACGGCGCCTACGTCTCGGCCGGGCCGTCCTCGTCACCGTTGCCGTCTTCCTACTCGTCGCCCTCGTTGGGCGGAAGCAACGCCATCCCCTACTGCCAGCAGACATTCTCGTACCATCCGTCGCCCTCGTT
Organism: Acanthamoeba lenticulata; assembly: GCA_002179805.1. Lineage (NCBI taxonomy): Eukaryota > Discosea > Longamoebia > Acanthamoebidae > Acanthamoeba > Acanthamoeba lenticulata. The sequence goes on from NAVB01000857.1 coordinate 81,442, forward strand.
GTCCGCCTCGCCGTCGTCGTTTGGCACAGGCGGCGCGCCGGGCCAAGGCTACGCCCAGTATTACTCCTCGTTCCGAGCCGTCAACCCGCAGCCTCGCCAGCGCAGCGCGCAGTCCCGCCGGCCGATCCCCGGCCCGCCGGCTAGCGTCTCGCCTGCCTACAGCGGTGGTGGAGCCTCCTATCCCGACTCGGGAGGGTCCTCTCCGTACGCCGGCACAGCGGCGGCCCCGGCCTACCCGCCCTCTTCGGCCTCGTCGTCGTCGCCGTACGGCGGCTTTGTCGCGTCGTCTCCGCCCGCGCCTGGGTCCCAGTACGCCCACCAGAGCTCCTCGTATTACGCCACCTCCTCGGGGGGTCCATCGTCATCGTCCTTGTCCCCCCCGCCCTACGTCCCTGGTTCCAGCCCCACCGGGCCCTACGGCTACACGTCGGCGGGATACCACTCGGCGGCGGCTCCGGCGGGCTCCGGTCCAGTACCTTCGGCCTCGCCCTCATCTTCGTCTTCTTCTTCCTACGTGCCGTACTACGCGAGCTATCCGTCCTACGCGGCAAACACCCAGGCCGCCGTCACATCGCAGCCTCGGCTGGCGCATGTCCCGCCGTCAAACTACTACGCTGGTGACCAGGCCAGCGCGGCGCCTGCGGCGCCGAATGATCTCGCAAGTGGCCCGAGTGTGGCGACGAGCGCCGAAGGCGCGCCACGAAGGCTGCCATCGCAAGAGGCCTTGACGGCAGCCTTCCCCTCGGCTGCAGCGGTGAGTTCATCGCCCCGGATGCCATCGCCACCGCAGTCTGGCGAGTCGCCGATCGTGGCGTCGTCATCATCGTCTTTATCTCCGTCCCCGATCTCGTCGCCGTCCATCCGGTTGTTGGGACCCGGCGGACCTCCGCCGCCGCCGTTGATGCCGCTACCTCAGCCCGTGCCGCCGGCGCTGATGAGCTCCTACCGCCCGGCGGCGAATGGGCAGTACAACCTGGTCCACCAGCAGGACATGGCGATCGGCTCGCCCCAGATGGAGCCGGTGGCGTCCGCCGCGGGGACTCGCGGGGGCAAGCGCGGCCGAGGCGCCGGCGGCCGCCCCTCCAAGGCCTCGCAGCAGCAGCAGCATGCCCCTTTCCCGGCTCATCAGCCTCACCACCCCCACTACACCCATCAGTACTACCAACACCAGCATCATTACCAGTACCCGCACCAAGCGTGGCCGGCCACCTACGGCACGCACGGGGCTGAGGTGCCTGTTGCCAGGCTGCCCGCCGAGACCAGCGGTCATCATTATGACGCCCGTCATGGCGACAATGGCGACCAGGCCGAGTTCGATGCGAATAGCGATGACGAGGCCGAGGCGGTGGAGCACGAGTGGACCGAGATCGATGATGTGATCCTCCTTGCGGCCATCCAGGCGTCGTCGTCGCTCGAGGAGGTGGTGCAGAAGCCCTGGCTGGCCAACCACTTCTCGCCGCAGCAGATCCGGGCTCGCTGGGAGGCCCTCCTCTACGACCCGCCCACGGCCACGTACGTGTATCGCTACAACCATGACCGTGCGCGGCCGATCCGTTACTGATTTCAATTCTTGCGCTCACAACACGCAGTGCATGCGCGGCCCGGTTGGCCGAGATCGAGTTTGATGTGAGTGTCCTTGAGCGGCTCGACGGTGTCCAGGACATCGCCGCGACAACGGCCACGGCCACGGCTACAGCCACAACGGCAACCACAGCCAACGCAGTTTCTCCCAAGCCCGAACCGGATGCCGAAGCAACACCTTTGCCTCTTGTACATAGTTTGGCTTCCGAGCCTGGGTCAAGACCTCCAGCACGACGTCCCCTTCGCGCTCCAGGACCTCCGTTCACGCTCGATGGTGCGGCGCCTCTCAAGCTTGGCCCTCCTTCGTTCTATTTTCTGTTCTCATGCTCGGACGCGCGCGTTGTACAGAGCTGGACGAGCTCCGGTTCGCGGAGATGGAGGCTCGGCTGCTGCTGCTGCCGTCTGGCTGTACGCGTGTGACGGCGGCGCCGCGCGAGCTCGTCTCGCGCCTCGCGCGCAAGGCGACTTACGCCCAGGAGGGCGCACGCCTTGAAGAGCAGATCGTGCGGCTCGAGGCCGAGCTCAAGCAGCTCAAGGAGAAGAAGCTCAAGATGCTGGCGCTCCTTCGCGGCCGGCACCTCCGCTACGAAATGAAGAGCAAAGAGGTCCGCTCTATGGTCTTGTCCACTCTGTTGTTGACGGATCGATCTTCTCACCGCGGTGCGCGGGCTGGTGCAGATCGTGCTGGGCCGCACGACCGCCGACTCGGTGGTGGACGTCGACCTGGCTGAGGAGGGCGACGCGGCCAAGATATCGCGTCGACAGGCGGTGATCAAGCTCAAGCGGGACGGCGAGTTCTACGTTCACAACGTCGGACGGGCGACGCTCTTTGTGAACGGCCGACCCGTCCCGACGGGCAAGCGCGCCTTCCTCTCTCATTGTTGCCTCATCGAGGTATGGAAACGTCATCATCCCTCTTGACGCACTTGACCATCGTCATCCTCACTCATGGTGGCGCACACAGGTTCGGCAGCTGGCGTTTATCTTTGACATCAACCGGACCCTCCACGCGAAGCTGCGCGCCAGCCTCACGTCGGCGGCCGCAGCATCTTCGGCAGCCGCAGCGCATCTGGCTTCTTGAGACCACCACCCTCAGGCCTCCAAACAAGAATCTGCTGACCGAAGACTCGGGACACGTTGAACATGTTGATCTCTCTTCAACGACTAGGGGAAGCCCAGTTTGGGGTTGGCGCCGCCCATGGAGCGCATCATGTTGGCGAGCCCGTTGGCACCGCCTAGCTGACGGAGCATGGCGGGCGGCAGCTGGTTGGCGATCTGGGCCAGGTCTCCGCCACCGAGTGGACCCGCGGCTGCGGAGCCCTGTGTGGATCGTTGTGTAGCATGCATGAGTGTTTGAGTCCGAGACCTTGCCTTCATGTTGATGTGTGATGTGAGTTTTTTGTGAATGGCGCACCCGGCCTCGAGGTCTGTTGGCCGTTCGTCGCGGCGGAGGGCCGAGCCGGGTCATCACTTGATACTGGGCGAGGAGCTCCTTCACGTCGTCGATGGCGCAGCCCGAGCCTTTGGCGATTCGGGTGATGCGCGACGGCGCGCCCTTCCTCCACACGTTGGGGTCGTCCAGTTCTGCACACAAGAATGGGCCCAGGAAGAGTCCCCACGCCAACTCAGACGTTCTTCTTCTTCTTCATCGTCATCAAGTGCTGGCTGTACCTGTGTCTGTCATAGAGTCCATGATGGTCATGTACTTCTTGAGTTTCCGTGCGGGATCTGCTTGCGGACCTCCTTTGGCTTCCGTCTGCTGGAGCAGCTTGTCCATGCCAGGGATCATCTCGAGCAGCTTGTTCACAGGTGCGACCTACGTTCCATCGAACGTGTCACGTTCCATCGAAAAGTCACAAAAGGATTCGATGCACGTGAGGAGACATTTAAGGTTTCGTACCCGCATGATGGAGGCAAACTGTTCGTAGAGGTCGCGCAAAGTGAAGCCGCCCTTAAGGAGACGATTGGCCAGCATGGCGTTGTCTCGCTCTTTGCCTGTCTCATTCTGGCCGCCCATCTTTGTCATGACTTCCGCCAGGCCGACCAGGTCGCCCATGCCTAGAGGGCAAAGAAGTGTGAATATCTCTGGTATGAAGGCCAGGCTGGCTTTAAGCGCTAAACAAACCCAGCAGCTTGTGGATAAATCGTGACGGATCAAATGGCTCCAGGTCTGCATAGCGTTCACCCGTGCCGATGTAGGTTATGGGACACCCCGAAGCTGCCACACTGTTGACAGCCAGGCCCAACATTAGCAACGATTGAGTCCCAGAGAGGAAAAGAGAGGCAAGCATACGCAGAGAGTGCGCCTCCTCCTTTGGCGTGGCCGTCCAGCTTGGTGACAATGATAGATCCGATGGAAACACATTGCTTGAATGCCTTCACTTGATCGTGCGCAGCTTGGCCAACGGTACCGTCCAGCACATACATAATGCTGTCTGGGTTCTGTCACGGCCACATGAGGACGAGCATAGGTGATGAACGGAAGAAGTAGCGGGAGGTACCACTGTCGAAGCAAGATGCGTCATCTCTTCAAAGAGAGCGATTTCTTGCCTGTGGCGACCGCTGGTGTCGACGAGGGTGATCTCAAAGCCTTCTGCTTTGAACTGCTCAAGCCCACGCAGGGCAACCACCACAGGATCTGTTTCGCAATGGTCGTAATACACCGGAATTTTGATGGCACGAGCGAGCTGGAGCAACTGATCTCCTGCGCCCGCTCGGAAGGTGTCCGCGGCCACGAAGGCCACCTTCCATCCCTGGCGCTTGTAATGGTACCCGAGCTTGCCTAAGGTTGTCGTCTTTCCTGCTCCTTGCAAGCCAACGAACATGATCACGTTGGCCTTGCCCTTTCTGGGCGTGAAGACGTTGTCCTTCCCATCCTTGGGCTGGAGCATTGTGACAAGTTCCTCCACCACGACCTACATCAGATAAAACATAAAATTAGACAATCAAAGATACGCTTGTTAAAGTGAGCCACCAATGGTACCCTGCGAATGGTCTTGTCTTTGGAACAGCCAGGAATTGCAAACTCACTCTTGATCCTCTCGCTCATGCGCTTGCGCATCTGAACCACTAGCTGAAGCTCTACGTCCGCCGCGAGGAGTGCATTGCACACATCTTTGAGCAGACTATCAATCGATTCCTGACCAACAACTACGCAGGCGGCCACGTTGGTGAACGCCTTGTTGATCCTGTCTCCCAGCTCTCGGAGTGCCATGTTGTGTTATTTGATGATAGCTGAGTAAATGCCTTCTGTACCAGGCTCCAGCCTTATGGCACTTCGTCCTTGGTGTGGATGTGGCGTTGACGTTCGCGGACCTCAGAAGTTCAGTAAAATTTCGTTCTATCAATGTCGACATTTAATATTACATGTTTCTTATTCTTCTTTTCTTGCTCCGCCCTCGTCACATGAAGGGTGGCTCGTCCCTGTACGGTACCGCCGCTTCGTGCAATGCCGAGTACCTTCCCTTGGGCGGGGGCGTTCATCCCCAAGCGGGGGACAGTGCACCTGAAGTCTCCGCTGCGCCAACCCGTGCGGGCTGGAAAACGCTCGGGCACACCGTCGTGTCCGGCGTGGGCTTCTTCTCCGATGCCTATGACCTGTACGTGGCCCACTCGCTCGCTCGTTTGCTCACTTGCTGCGCTCCATTGCAGCTCACCTCCTCGCTCGTCGTGTTTCCGACACGTCGTGGCACAGGTTCGCAATAAACATCGTGCTGCTGGTCTTGTCCACCACCCGCGACGTCTCAGCCGAGGACAAGGGCTGGATCTCGTCGGCCGTGCTTGTGGGCGCCCTCTTCGGCCAGCTCTCCTTTGGCTTCATCGCCGACAAGGTGCCGCCGGCTGTCCATTTGCCCGCTTTCATAACAGCTCACACATTGTTATGTTGTGGGCGCCTAACGCGGAGAACAGATCGGGCGGAAGAAGGGCTTCGTGGCCACACTCTCGCTGGTCATCTTCGGCACGCTGGCCAGCTCGCTCGCCATCCGGTTGGGTCCGATCCCCGTCGCGTTCGTGCTTGCTTCGCTGCGGTTCGTCCAGGGCATCGGCATTGGCGGCGAATATCCGCTCTCCGCCACCATCACAGGTAACGCGACCTTGGCCCATCTCGACGTCCATGTTTCCATGCAGGACGCGGCTGACGAGACCTTGCCTTTGGTGTCGCGCTGCAGCCGAGTCGGCGAGCACGAGCGCCCGCGGGCGGCTCACGGCGGCCGTGTTCTCCATGCAGGGCATGGGCTCGCTCGCTGCTGCGCTCGTGTCGTGGGTTCTGCTGCTCGTGCTGGCGGACCACCTGGACCTCGCCTGGCGCCTGTGCATCGCCTTTGGCGCCGTACCCGGCATCCTCATGTTCTACTTCCGGTTCGCCGTCTTCCTTCTCCTCTTCCCCTTGCCTCCTCGATGATCGGCTCATCTCGCCGGCCGCCCTCATCCAGGCTCACGATGAAGGAGACGGCTCGCTTCGCCATGGCGTCGGCCGCGGCTGTGCCGGTCTCGCGCTGGGCGCTGGCGCGGCGCCACCTGAGACGCTTGATCGGGACGGCGGGCACATGGTTCCTGCTCGACATCACCTTCTACGCCAACGGCCTCTTCTCCGCCGAGGTTCTCCAGCTCTCCGGCGCCGACGGCACCACCAGCAGCAAGGTCAAGAGCGCGGCCGAGCTGGCGACGATCAGCCGATTCAACGTCATTCTGGCGGCCGTGGCGGTGCCGGGCTACTGGCTGGCCATCCTGCTCATCGAGACACGTCTCGGGCGCAAGTGGCTCCAGCTGTCGGGCTTTCTCTTGCTTGCCGCCCTCTTCGGCACCATGGCCGGCGTCTATGACCTGATCCTCCAGCACTATCCCGTGTTCATGGCGCTGTACGGGCTGACGTTCCTGGTGACCAACGCGGGCGCCAACACGACGACATACGTGCTGGCGGCGGAGAGCTTCCCGACAGAGATCCGGGCCACCTTCCACGGCATCTCGGCTGCTGCTGGCAAGCTCGGCGCTGCCGTGGGCTCTCGTGCGTGCCTCAAGACTCTTGCTCGAGTATAGGTTCCTGTGTGGCTTATGGGGGTATTGGTGGGTTGGCCAACACCACAGTGGCGATGGCGAACGTGCTGGAGGCGTGGGGCCTGCGCATGGTCTTCATCGTGTGCAGCTGCATCGCTACTGTGGGCGCGCTGGTGACCTTGTTTTGCATCGACGAGACGCGGGGCAAGAGCCTCGAGCAGGTCAACGCCCCCGACGAAGCTGACGACACGAAGCATTTGCCCGTCTTTGCCCAATCATAAGCCACAATCATCATCAGAGTTCCGACTTGTGGTTGGAGTTGTTTTTTTTTTTGTTTTTTTTCAAAAAAAAGGAAATAAGAAAAGGGTTTAAAATCTGAAAATACACACGAGCAAGGATGCGAGTGGGCTGGCGAAGCACATGCACTTATGGGCGGTGTGGAGCTGAAGCAGCACGCTGGGGCACAACTGCAAAGCGCAGCTTGTAGGGTCCGCCCTCTTGTATCTCGGGGCACGCCAAGAAGCACAACTCATGGCCGTGTGTATGTTGGGGCGCCCCAGAGCCAACGCCACTGCCGGTGCACCTCATGTGATCAACTTTGGACGGGGGCAGCCCGCGCCTGGTCTGTTGCCCTTTTCTCTGCTGGCAGACGCCTTGCCGCGCCTGACCGACGACCTTCGCGCCCTCCACCACGCTCACCAGGGTCCCCTCTCCCTCACGCTCGTGGCAATCCCACCAAGCGAGCTTCCTCACCCTCATGGGCTCTTGAGTCCTGACAGGGCGGTCGGGCTGCTTGGGCTACGGCGAGGACCGAGGCAGCGCCCGCTTCCGGGCGAGCTTTGCCCGCTTCCTGCAGGCCCAGAGCGGCCATGACGGTGCTCGCCTCCTCGTCTCCTTCACCACCGTTGCTCGTCCATAATCGTATGCGTCGTGTCGCCAGTGGCCGCCGAGTCGCTGTTCATGACCAACGGCTCGAGCCAGGGCCTGCAGATGGTGCTCGACCTGTTCACGAACGAGGGCGACACCATCTTCGTCGAGAACCCCACCTACTTCCACGCCCTCTCCATCTTTCAAGGCCGCGGGCTGAAGGTGGTGGGCGTGGAGACCGACGATGAGGGCATCGACGTCGACGACCTCGAGGCCAAGCTGCGCGCCCACGCGGGCAACAACAAGCAGGTGCGCTCATCTCCCCACTGAGAGCCCCGTATTGTCGCGCTCAACGACGGACGGCGCTTGCGCACAGCCGCCCGTGGTCTATGTGATCCCGACGTACAGCAACCCGACAGGCCGCACGATGAGCCTCGCCCGGCGACTGCGCCTGCTCGAGCTCAGCCGACGCACGCAGGCCCGGCTCGTGGCCGACGAGGTCTACCAGTTTCTGCACTTTGACGACGCCCGCCGGCCACCACCGTCCCTCTTCCATCTGGCCACCACCGCCAACGCCACTGGGCCCGCCGCACACAACGTCATCGCCCTCAACTCGTTCTCCAAGATCGTCGCCCCGGGTCTCCGCTTGGGCTGGCTCCAAGCGGCCGAGCCCATGCTCAAGCGCCTGGAGGACTGTACGCGCAACCACTTCCGCTACTTCCTTGACCTTGTCTTGCGTGAGCTGATCCGTGTGCCGGCACGCGGGCTGTCGACAGACGGGCCCATCCAAAGCGGCGGCGGACTCAACCCTCTGGTGCTGCAGGCGGTCTATCATTTGGTGGAACGGCCTGTCGACGGACACGAAGACGCGCCACTCGCGCAGCACTTGGACATGCTGCGGCGTGCCTACGCATACCGGAGCGACGCGCTCTGCGAGGCGCTCGAGGCTTCCGTCCCGACTGCGCCCCTTGACGCAGGAGACGCTGCACACCAGGAGGCGCGACGATGTGGCGTGTGTTTCGACCGGCCCCAAGGTGGCTATTTCGTGTGGCTGCGGCTGCCCGACCAGCTCGACGACATTGACGCGTTTGCGAGCGCGTGCCGCGAGCGCGGCGTCGCCTTCCACCCGGGACGTCTCTTCTTTGCCGCTTCGTCGTCGCCAGCGTCAGCTCCGCCGCACCACAACTACGCGCGACTGAGCTTCGCGTATTACTCGCCTGAGGAGATCAACGAGGGGGTTCACCGGTTTGCCTCCGTCTTGAACCAGTTTGTCGTGAAACAATGAAGCAAAGCTTTGGGTTTTTTTGCTTGCGACCTGACAGATTCGAGGACGTGAGGGTATGAGACGTCTCCTCTCTTCGGTCCATCAGTTCGAATCGGCCTTCGACGGTTCCATTCGCCTACAACACACTGTACAGTCATCTGGAGGTTGTGTTGGCAAGTTCTAAGCTTCATGCCAATGGGGGGAGGGGCGGGCACCAAGAACTCGACAAAGAATAAGAAGATCCACCAAAGAGTAGGAACATCTGTTCTATTTAATGTCTGTGTGCAGCAAGGAAGGGCGCTGGCGGTCGCACAAGCGCCCCGGATAAATAAAAGGAAATTCGATAAGGAAAAGCGTCCATGTCTCGTCACCTACTTGCGTGCCAGATGAGGTGTAGGCCTTTGCCGCACGTTGGGCCAGTGGAGCTTCTTGAAGGAGGGCTTGGCGAGGACACGGATGGTGCCGTGGCTGCGGTGGGGCTTCGTGCGGTCCCTCTGGACCGGCGACTCCTCCTCGGGTTCGCTCGAGCCTTGGCAAATGTCCTCCTCGTCTCCCTGACCTCCTGAACCCTGGACTGTAGTGGACCAGGACTCTATGTCTGGCCGGAAGCGGAGCACGTCTGCGTCCGTAGAGGCCAAGTCTTCATTCATCTTCTTGTTGACTTTCAGAATGGCTGGTGTGCTTAGTGGGTGCACCCGCTCCCGAAGACGAAACGATTGGCTGTTTCTTGTCTGAACTGATTGGTTCGTCTTAGAGTCTTGAGTGATTGGTTCATCTTCGCCAGACGGAGGTTGTGCTGATTTTCCACGATAGGCTACATCGTTGGACCGAAAGCCGAGGACTTACGTCATTGGTTTGTGGGCAAGAGATCGCACCAATCGCCACAGCACTTGAGGGCACTACCACCATTGGTCCAGCCAACGGCCAATCGAGTAAGATCAGGTAGAAAGTCCGAGCCTATGAGAGCAGGAGAGGCAACAGTCGACAGTCATTTTGGCAAAGTATGCAGCACAGCCACGAGCAGGGGGTCCTCACTTGCGGCCACCTTTGCCGCCACGCTTGGCGTTGGCCTTCTTCTTGGCGTTCTTGCCGCCGGGCCCGCGCTTGATGTGGGTATGGAGCTTGGCCTCGGCGGCGCACTTCTCGCAGCGGCACTGGAACAGGTAGAGCTTCTCCAGCTGGCGTTGGCGCTCCTCGAACGGCGCCTCCTCGTCAATGTAGGAGAAGCACAGCTCGTCGCCCTTGGCGATCTCCTTGATGGCGATCACACGAATGAGGAACGAGTTGAAGCAGCTCACCACGATCACGTTGGGCGCGCAGCTGTGGTTCATCGAGTTGGCAAACACGAACAGACCCGACGCCGCTGCAGCCGTTTACGTTGTGTTGATGTGAGTCATCATCATCCCAAAGAGGCTCTTCAGGCAAACTGTACCGCCGACAGAGAGGTTGCGCATGATCGGGCAGTCAAGGAACTCGTAGACGTTGTCGAACCGGAAGTCATCGCCCTTGGTCTTCTTGTCCTTCTTCTGCTGCTGCTGGCTGGCTGGTGCGACTTCGGCCTTCTCCTTGCCTTTGTCCTGCTGGGCGCCGCCCTCGGCCTCGCTCTCGGCGCCCGCCGCGGGCTCGTTCTCGTCCTCATCCTCATCCTCGAAGAGATGTCGGTTGATGGCCTCCAGCAGCTCCGGCTTGGCCTCGTCCGACGCTTCGGCCAAGAAGCTGTGCAGGTCCGTCACTGTGTGTGGCGCGTCAGGTCCATGATGAGAGACCCCAATCGATGATGCTCCCCGGGTGTGGTGACGATGGAGGTACCGGGGCAGATGGTCTGCGCGTTGCGCATGATGGCGCCGTTGAGCATCCGGAAGTGCTCGATGTTGATCACCTGCGAGAAGCGTGCGCGGTCGGCCGGGGTCATGTCCTTGAAGAGCTGTTGCTCGATGTACTCGAGGGCCTGCGTGTCGTGCGGGAACTTCTCCTCGTTCGACACAAAGTTGGCGAACGGCGCAAACGCCTGTACATTGAAATATATATTAAAAAATGGTTAGAAAATGAAACAATTCCAAAATCAATTTAAAAAAAATTCAAAAAACCAAACCATGCGGGGGTCTTCGTTGGTGGCCTGCACGCGCTGGACGATCATCGCGAAGATGCGGGCGATCATCAGCGGGTTTGTGCGCTCGCACTCACTGCCAATTTGGAAATGTCAATTATTTTAAATTACAAAAACGAAAATGTTAAAAACAAAATAATTCATCAAGGGATGGACAAACCTGGCGAGGGCCTCGAGCTTGAGCATGGGGTGGTCGGGCGACGGGTCCTGTCCGAGGCAGAGGGACTTGTGGTAGTGGGCCCAGGCCACCTTGCGGCACTCGTCAGAGCAGTAGTGCTCGTCCTCGCAGTGCTCACACTCGACGCCCTCGGGGACGCCCTCGGTGTAGAGGGCCTTGTAGATGGCGTCCGACAGCGGGAAGCGCTCGCGCGGCAACGTGCAGTGCAGGCAGTGCGCGCAGCCCACGATCTCCTCCTCGTCCTGCGGCAGTCCCTCGTCACCTCCGGGCCGTTCGTCCTCCTCCTCAGGCTTGGCCACGATCTTGTGCGACACCAGCGGCGACTGCGTGCGTGTGCGCGCTCAGCGCTCTAGTCAGCAAGCGAGCGTGGTGGCCCGTGGGTGGAGGGACGGCGTGTGGGATCCGCACCTCGATGAACACGCTCTGGCCAGGCGTGTAGTCCATTTCGGCAAAGACGCCCTTTTTTTGTTGTTGTTGGTGTTGGTATTGTTCGCAGCCCGAGGTGGTGAGAAGTCAAACGACTACATGAAGCCAAGGAGGAGGAATGGGGGCTGGCGAAGTCACCTTGCCACGCTCGGCATCGATGAAGCGGACCTCTACGCTGCCGTCCTTGAGAAAGATTTTCTTTACCGAGTCGTGGTAGGACTCTGGTCAAGGGGAAGCGTGAGAAGCCACGCGATGGTGGTGGTGAAGCACTGCTGCACAGCTGAGGGAAAGAGGGCAAGCCATAAGTACTGGTGTAAGCGGCCTCGGCCTGGGCCAGGCCCTGCATGAAGAGCTGTGTCTTGGGCGAGAGCGCGAGCGCCTGCGCGAACGAGTTGCGCGCGTCCCAAGCTCGCCCGACAGCCACGAGCGCACAGCCGTGGTAGTAGTAGCCCTGCACCCCACGATTCGACGATTTCGACACAAAATTCATATCAGAATCTGCAGAATGCAAAAAAAAAAACATAAGAACCTTGGCCCAGCGCGGATCGTGTGAGACCGCGAAGCAGGCATCTAGAAGAGCGGCCTCGGCCTGGTCCATCTTGATTAGCACTGCGCTGCGGCCACCGAACAGCGGGGCTGCGGCCGGGGTCGGCGGGGGCAGCTCCTCATCCTCCGCGCCACGCTGTGGAGGAAGGATGACGGCAAGCGCCTCGGCGTAGAGAGCGAGCGCCTTGCGCAGCGCATCTTCGGTGCCCTTCTCCGCTTCAGCTTCGGCCTCAGTGCGCAACTGCTTCACCCGCTGCTGCTGCTGTTTCTGTGAGAGCGCGGGCGTCTCGGTAGCCGCGGCGGGCACCGCAGAGGCTTGGGGATCAGTCGACGCCACTGCCGCCTGCTGTTGCTCTCCACTCGTGCCCTCCATCTCCGCACACACAAGGCGTAACGGCTCCTTTTCCGCCCTTTTCTTGTGCTGGTGGGGAAGAAGGAAAAGATAAAACACAGAAAAAAAAAAAACAAAGATGGAAGATGACGAGCGAATGGACGTAGAAAGAAACAATACAGAAGAAGACGAAGAGGCTTCCTCTGGAGGCGAGGAAGAAGGAGAAGACGCCTCTAAAACGGTGCGGCAGACTCACCTGTCATTTTATGAGTTGCATTTTCCCTGATGTGGTCTATAGGGTGCTCTGCAAAAGGTGGAGTTTAGTGCCGAGGAGAACCGTCTGCGATTTCTGCTCGAGCTTGAGTTCGTGCAGACGCTTGCCAACCCCAACTACCTCCACTGTACTTGTCCTGCCCCTCTTCTGGCAAACAGCTCGCTCGGCTCACTCCTGCTATGCTTCACCAGGGCTGGCGACCAACCGCTACTTCCAGGACAAGGCCTTCCTCAACTACCTCAAGTACCTCAACTACTGGCGACAGCCGCAGTACGCCAAGTTCATCGTCTATCCCTACTGCCTGCACTTCCTGGAGCTCGTTCAGCACGAGCAGTTCCAAACAGAGCTGCTCAACCCCAAGTTTGCCGAGTACATCCACTCCAACACGTTCTACCACTGGCGCGACTACAAGAAGAATCGGTTCCTCTTCCCTCTCTCCCTTTCTCTTTCTCCTTGGCTCCTCTGCATCATGCTGACCTTCAGAGCTTTGGCTCGGGCCACACAGGTATCGCGATGCCTACTTGGCCAAGCAACAGCAGAAGGCCGCGGCGGCCGCGGCCGCGGCGACGACGACGGCCGTCGAAGCCCCGCCACCGCAGTGAACGACGCCTGGCTTGAAGGCTGCAGCAGCCTGAGCGGCAGCTGGCCAATAAATAATTTATTATTGTTATTGTTACGCGAGTGCATGCTCATTGTACCTAGGACGGCTGGAAGCCAGAGAGGAGGGACAGGGTGCGGTTGTCGCTGGCCTTGAGCTCCTCGAGGAAGCGCTTGCTCCGCTCGTGGAAGAGCAGGAAGGCGTCCCGCCGCCCCGCCGCCTCTCCGCCGACGTCCTCGCCGTCGCCCTCGTCGGCGCCCTCCTCGGCCTTCTCGCTCCGGCCGTCACCGCCGCCTTCGCCGTGCCGATGCTCCTCCTTGGCCTTGCCCGACGCCTTGAGCTCGGCCTCGTGCTCGAACGCAGCGAGTTGGCGGATGCGCTCCTCCTCGGTGTGCGCGTCCTCCGCGGGCGGCGGAAGGAGGTCGGCAGCCGCGGCCAGCGGCAGGTTGGTCCCGACGGCCTCGAGCCGCCGCAGCTCCTCCTCGACCGTGCCGCCTGACGCCAGCGCGGCGCCGCCGTCATTGTCCTCGACGTCGACCACTCCTTCCTCATCGCCGCCGTCGTCTTTCTCTTCTTGGAAGAACGACTTGTAGACGCTGACCTCGTCCTGGAGGTCGCGGATCTTCTGCTGGGCGCCCTCCAGTTCGCTCCACAGCATCTGGCCTCGCGTCATCAGCGCCTCCCGCTCGCTCCGGAGCTGGCGGATCTCCTCCTCGAGCTGCATGAGGCTCCCGTCCTTACGCTGCTTCTCCTCTTCCTCCTTTTGCTTGAGGTCGGTCTCGTTCTTGGAGATGATCTGCATGATCTGCTGCTCGATCGGGATCACCGGCATCTCGTCGCCGGTGCCCGACGCGGCCGCGTCGCCGCCGGCGGGCGTCGGCGAGTACGGGCCCGACACGCGGTAGGTCGAGCTCTCGCGGAACACGCTGCCGCCACCGCCGCGGCGCGCGCCCGACGACATGGACTGCCGCCGCGGGTTGATCATGGTCGGCGTGCTGCTGGCCGCAGAGGGTCCGCCGGGCGGGGATCGCCGCGGCTCAGAGTCTGCGGGCGACGAGACGGGCGAGAGCAGGCTGGAAAGTAGGCCCAGGAAGCCCTCTGACTGCTGTCTCGCCGGTGGCGTCCGCGGTGCGGGCTCTGTCTTGTTTCTGTCCGAGGACGTGAGCTTGGCCGGGAGGAAGAGGGGGATTATGAGGGCCGACGTCGTACAGGTTGACCTTGTGGGCGTTCCAGTAGTTGGGCATCTCGAGGCCGCTGTCCCGGAGGTCCAGGTTGAAGCGCACTTGCTTCAGCTGGGCCAGCGCGTTGAGGGCCTGCTCGCACGTGGGCGAATGCAGCCAGAAAGGCGACTAAAGAAAGAACGAAGCGAAACAAAACGAGCCCCCCCCCCATTGTGGTTAGGCCTGGGCACCATCAAGTCATCGTGCTATGACTGAGGCTGTGCCGCACCTGTTCTGTGAGGTACTCGCGGCTGAGAGCATCGTTCAAGACGAGGCTCTCTACAAGCTCGCGCAGCGTGCTCTCGTTGAGGCCCTGAGTACACATAAAAAATATGAGCGACCTCAGATATGCTGGCGTGGGTATGGCGAGCATACGATGACGATGAACAAGCGGGCTCGGCCGTTACTGGTGCGTCCCAGCTGCTTGATGTTGCGGATGGTCTGGCACGGCTTGGGCGTACATTCGTCCAAATGCTGTGATTGTGTTGTGCGTGGCCAGCCATCAGCACGAGTTTCTTTTGCGCTTGTGCGGGAGGAGAGAAGCCACGGACCTGCACCCAATTCCAGTAGCTGGGCTTGCCGAAGAGGAAGGGCTTGAGGCCATGGGTGAAGCACTGCTCGAGCGTGTAGCACAGGCGGGCCACGTGTGGAAACTGCACGGTCTTCACCGCCATTTCTGCTTCCTTCTTGTGGGTGAGCACTTCCTGTTTATTGGATCACCGCCCATTGAAGCCAATTGTGTCAGCTGAAGACAAAAAGAAATGTAGCAAGGGGAAGACGCACGACAATGGCCTCATTGAGAGCGACCACGATAGCTGAGAAGGAGCCGGGAGAGTGGAATTAGGCATGTCGGAAGAGAGAGATTAATCTTGAAAAATGAGACAACGCACCTTCCGCGGTGGGCTCTTCAGCACGAAGCATGATCTTCCACAAATCACAACGTGCACGAACACACTTCCGTTGATTTCGGTACGACCCACAACAGCAAACTTCTAGTTCTCCCGCTTTTTCCTTTGCCCTCCTTGTTGTCTTGCCACGAGCAGACTCGAACCCATTCAACCTCTTCGCAACAATTTCATTAATGTTTCACAAATTGTAAATTACAGACTGCCGGCCTTTCCTGTCCGGCACTACTGCTGGTTTTTGTGCTTGTGCTTGGAAGCCTTGCTGTGTATCCTCAATATCCCGCGCCTGCGGGTCAAGTAGCCGCCGTTCAAGCCAGGCCTTTGTCTATTTTGCAGCATCTTGCTCACCAGGCGACACCACAAGCACCAGCATCTTTTTTTAATCTTTCTTTTTTTGTCTGCTGCTACGATCTTTGAACACGGCCCAGATCGCCAGCTGTGAGTGTGCTCAAGCATTTACTTTGCCAATTACGCCGAGTAGCGCAACTTCGAACCCTCTACGTTTTCCGTGCTCTACAGTGCATTCACACAAACAACACGCCGACGAAATCTTTTTGTGGTTGCCATGAGCTTTGCATCTTCAGATGGCAGCGCGACAGCGAAAGCAGCCACTACTTTCGATTTTCTCAGCGATTTGATGCAG
The DNA here is from genome assembly GCA_002179805.1 of Acanthamoeba lenticulata. Classification (NCBI taxonomy): domain Eukaryota; phylum Discosea; order Longamoebia; family Acanthamoebidae; genus Acanthamoeba; species Acanthamoeba lenticulata. The sequence continues at coordinate 97,377 of NAVB01000857.1, forward strand.
AAAGAAGAGGAAGAGCTCCGGAAGATGGAGGAATCTCTCGAGAACAGTGGTTACTCCTACACTCCAATTCTTCCTCTCTCTTCAGCGAGCTTGAGCGCAGGAACCAGCAGCAATGGCGGTGCAACCAACGACGTAGCGACTACGTCATCCACAGCTAGCAGGGCTGAGCCGCAGGGGACACCACAGGTACTCCCTGCGGCGGCCGCCGAGGGTCCCCCACCGCTCGGCTCTTTCGTCCCCTTTTGCCTGGTCCCGCCTGCGCTCGCCCCACGGGCGCCCTTTCCCCGTGCTGAATCCCAGCAGGCCTTGGGACCCGCCGCAGACTCCACTGCCACAGGTGCCGTCTTGGCTCCGGCTGTGGCCTCCCCTGCACCGGCAGCAACGCCTGTATCGCCGAACGAAGAGTTAGCCCAGCTCAAAGCAGAGCTCGAGCAACAGCGCCGCCAGCTGGCCGAGCTCCAATTACTCAAGCAAGCCAAGCTGACGGCCGCCACCGCCCCCGCCACCATCGTTGGCAGGTGATTTGGACTACACGCACACCCCGTGCCCGTCTGATCACGCTTATCGTCTGACCTTTGGCTGTCTTCTATTGGGTTTGGAATCCAGTGCGTCGACGCCAGCGCCGAAACCATTGCCAGTTCTAACGCCGACGACGGTTCCAACGCCAGTTCCAGCGCCGGGGAACGACAAGCTGGCGGAGCTCGAGCGTGAAGAGGCCGACATGATGAAGGAAATGCTGGAGATGACCCGCATGATGGCCGCCACGGCAGCGGTCGCCGGCAAACAGCAATCGACGGAGGCCCCTTCTTCTTCTTCTGCTGCTGCAGCCACGCCAGCACCGGTGCGCTTCCACTTTGTCAGTCATGATTCGTCGTCCAAGCAGGACGAAGAGCGTGCTCGCAAGGAGCTCGAGATGCGCGAGCGCGTAAGGCAGCAGCTCGAGAAGGAGAAGGTCGAGAAGGAGAAGCGCGAGAAGGAGCGCGAACGCGAGCGCGAGAAGGAGAAGGAGCGCGAACGCGAGCGGGAGCGCGACCGCGACCGCGAACGGGAACGTGAGCGAGAAAGGGAGCGCGAACGAGAACGAGAACGAGAACGCGAGAAAGAGAAGGAGCGTGAGCGCGAGCGGGAACGGAAGGAAAAGGAACTGCGCGAGCGTGAGCGTGAGCGGGAACGGGAACGTGAGCGTGAGCGTGAGCGTGAAAGAGAGCGCGAACGACAGCGCGAGAAAGAACTCGAGCTTGAACGTGAACGTGAACGCGAGCGCGAACGGCAGCGTCAGGAGAAGGAGCGCGAACGTGAGCGTGAACGCGAGCGGGAGCGCGAGCGAGAGAAACAGCGCCAGAGGGAGAAAGAGCTCGAACTCGAGCGCGAGCGCGAGAAGGAACGCGAGAGGCTCCAGCGCGAGCGTGAGCTCGAGCTTGAACGCGAGAGGCTCCAGCGCGAGAAGGAACTCGAGCATGAGCGCGAACGCGAACGCGAGCGCCAGCGTCAACTCGAGCTCGAACGCGAGCAGGCGCGACTTGAGCTCGAGGCCCAGCAGCAGCAGCAGCAGCAACAGCTGCAGCAACTCGCCGACGACAAGGCCAACGTCATGGTCGGGTCAATCGCGGTGGTGCTGGCCGAGCTGCAGCTGGACAAGTACCTGTCGGTGTTCGAGGACGAGGAGATTGACTACCCGTCGTTCCTCCTCCTCGAGGAGAAAGACCTGGTCGACATGGGCATCAAGATCGGGCCGCGCAAGAAGATTCTCCGCAAGATCGATGCTCTTCGCAACGCGACGGCCTTGGCCTCGGTCACTGCCGTGCCGCCCGTTGTCGGCGCGGTTGAAACCAAGCCAGCGCCCGTCGCCGTCAACGTCGCGGTGGAGAAGCCGCCACATCAACAGGCCAGCTTGGTCAAGGACGACGCAGACTCGTCGGCGCCAGACGAGGGCCGGAAGCGGCCGCGCGAGCAGTCGCCGTCTGTGCACGAGCGTGAGGCCAAGCGGCGGCGCGAGGCCGACGACCACGAAAAGCGCGAAAGAGAGAAAGCCGAGAAAGAACGAAAGGAACGCGAAGAACGCGAGGAACGCGAGCGCCAGGAGAAGGCAAAGGCCGAGCGCGAGGCCCAAGCCCAGGCCCAGGCTCAAGCCCAGGCTCAGGCGCCCAAGGGCAATTACTGGGAGTACCAGGCCTTTGTCGAGAGCTTCGAAAAGTACGGCATGCTCACGGCTATGGCTCACATGGCGGGCGGCGCCGTGCGACCGCCCGGCGCGCCGGCTCTCCCGGTCTTCCCTCCACCGCCCTTCCCGGCCATGCCCCCGCCGCCACCGTCGACGGCGCTTGCGGCTCTGCCGCCGCCCTTTGCCGCCGCGGTGCCCTCGGCAGCCTCGACCCTTCACCACCCAGCCGCGAGGCAGACGTTCGTGGAGACCACCAGGATTGAACCCATGGACGAAGGTCGGCTCGTTGTCGTCACGCCCTCCAACGTGTCCCTGCCGGTCGAGCACGACGATCACCCTGCGCAACAGCAGCACCGAGCCCAGCCTCGTCCTTCTTCATCGGCATCCTCGTCGTCAGCGTCGTCATCGGCCAAGCGGAACGCTGGCGAGAGCAACAACGGCAAACGACGCCGAAGTCGGAGCCGCTCGTGGAGTCGCTCGCCCAGCCGAAGCCGGAGCCGAAGCCGAAGCCGAAGCCGCTCGCGGTCGCCCGTCAAGCGGCGCGCCACCAACGCACCACCACAGCCCGCCCGAGGACGCCGCTCGTGGAGCCGAAGTCGAAGCCGCAGTCGTAGCCGCAGTCGCACACGCTCGCCCGTCAAGCGGCGCGCCACCAACGCACCACCGCCTCCCGCCCGGGCCCGCCGCTCGTGGAGTCGCTCGCCGTCGCCGCGGCCGAATCGCGGCGCCTACGACAGTAACAAGCGGATGGCGCCAGCCACTCGACCCTCGCGCTCGATCTATGTGAGCCTTTCGTCGTGGCCACACGTCGAGCAGATCGCCAGTTCGTGTTATTTTAATTTTATTTTTCGCATTTATTCTTAATTTTGATTCATTATTTGTCTTTTCATTCTTTTCGTGCGCTGACGACGCGACACGCATCACAGTGCGTGCGGGGTGCCCCAAGGAATCCGGGCCGAACGACCGGAGCAAGTTTGTGGAGCAAATGCTCTGGGACGAGTTTTCTCGCTTTGGTTCGCCTCCTACATCGCTTCGTCACACGCATTACCTCGTCATGGCGCACACGCTCACACGACATCACCAATTCCTTGACTACAGGCCGACTACTGAGTGTTCGCATTCTCGCCGGGCGGGACTATGGCTTCGTCAACTTCGACAAGGTCGGTCCCCGTCGCTTTCGCTCTTTGCCATTAGTTTTTTATCATCATTATTATTATTTTAATATTTTTGTTGTGTCTGAGCTAAAGTGAACGGGTTTGATTGTTGACGATGCAGCTCGCGGATGCTGAGCATGCGTTCAACGAACTGCGAGGGCGGCCAATCCTGGGTAGCTCGCTGATCTCCATTGGATATGGGCGGTACGGCGCTGGAGGCCTTTCCAATGGGCCCTTCCGAAAGGATCAGTCTGCCCATTTTTCCTGACCACCCTCGTCAGGTGTGGGGTTTTTTTTCAGTCTGCACCATCATTATTGCTTTTTTCCCTTCGTTTTACCCACTTGAAGTTGCTATTATAAAACTGACAATCTTCTTGCTGTTTGTGTGTTAGGAAATGGACTTGATCAGAGGCTTCACACTTACAGGACACTTGTGCATTTTTGTAGCGGCTCGTGGGAAATAAAAGGGAGAAAAAAAAAAAAACAAACACCAAAAAACAGACAACGGTGTCGTTGCGGTGGGGTTCATTCATCCCCAAGCAGGCCACATCGACTTGGTGGGCAGCTCTTCTCAAGAGAGTGGAAGGAAGTGAAAAGCGGATGAACGAGACGGAAAGAAGAGCTACACCAACAGAAATCTAGAGTGGAGGTCCCGTGAAACACCCACGTGCTCCGCAATACCAACTCTTATTTCTCGTTGTCTTCTTCAGCATCAGCTGCGTCTTGGCCCTGCATTCTCCTTTAAATCACGCCAAGACTTTACAAGATCGACAACTGAACTGCGCAACGCGAATGGAAGCATTAATCATAGATTTTGTTACCGATAGAGAGGGAGCGCAGGCTCCCGCGCTCACCGAGAAGAGAGAGACACACAGCGAAGATACTGCGATTTTGAAAAATCAGGACGATTCTGAGCACCGAGGGCGTCTGAACGCAGAAACGCAGAACGCAGAGGAGTCCCGAGGGGAGGACACAATGGCGGAGGAGCAGGAGCAAGAGGACAGCGAGCCGTCCACCTCCTCCACCTCGTCACCCGACAATCTCACTCGAGCTTCATCCTTGGACGAAGACGAAGACGAAGACGAGGACGAGGGCATACGCGAGGAAGAGTCGCGGCCAACATCCACAGAAACGGCTTCAACGGAGCCGCCGTCGCCACCGCCCGTGCCTCGCCACCGCCACCAGCCGTCGGTCGGGGCGCAGCGCACGTTCGACAACCTGCTCGCCGCGGCCGACGGCAGCAGCCCGTCGACCACGCACCGGAGCACGGTCATCGTGGCTGTCGTCGTGTTTGACGGCGAGGGCCGCGTCCTTCTCATCCAGGAGGCCAAGGCCAAGTGCCGCGGCCGCTGGTATTTGCCAGGTGCGCGCCACCATGCTCTCATTTTTTTACTGTCCACGTGCGGCCCGCGCTGACTCTGAATTGTTTGTGGTCGGACACAGCTGGACGCGTCGAGGTGGGCGAGTCGCCGCTGGAGGGCGCCATGCGGGAGGTCGAGGAGGAGTCCGGCTTGCAGCTGGAGCCTTCGGGCGTGTTCTCCCTCGAGTACAAGATCAGCAAGAGCAGCGGCAAGGCCTGGATACGCTACGGCGTCACCGGCCAGATCGTCGGCGGCTCCCTCAAGACTCCTGACCGCGTACGTGCACTCTGGCGTTGGGATGGACCACTTACGTAGCGCTGTTCTGACGTCCTCTTGGGTGGTGGTGCAGGAGGACAAGGAGAGCATCCAGGCACAGTGGTTCCCGCTGGACGAGGTCACCTCGTCGCTCAGCTTGCGCAATGACGACGTGCTCAAGCTCATCGCCCTCTACCAGCAGAACGGCGACCGGCCCATCCCCGTCCTCAGCTCGTACAAGTAGATCAGCCTCGCTGCCCAGAGGGCCTGTCGTGGCACAACTGTGTAAATACAAGCAAACAAAGAGGAGGCCTGTGGTGGACCGACCTCCTTTTCTTTGGTTTAAATCTTACAGGTTTGCAATCCGCAAAAAAACACAGAAGAGGGGCAAGAAAGGCAGCCTAGCACGTCGCCTTGGTGCCGCCCACCTGCGTGTAGGAGACCTTCTGGACATACATGGCATCAGTCACCTTGGGCGTCGTGCCGGTGGCCGAAACGTAGAGCGTGATCGCCATGGTCGAGTTGGGCAGTCCGGCCTGGGCGGTCGTGGCGTTGTAGTAGCCCAGCAGGGCGCCGTCGGCGTAGTAGGCAAAGAACTTGGGCATGTAGTGGATGGTGTAGTTGTGGAAGCCCGCAGAGGGGTTGCCCAGGGACAGAGCGCCCATCCACTTCAGGTACTTGTACACGCCGTCGTTGTAGTAATCCAGAGTGCCGCCGTTCGATCCGTCTTGGTTGGCGCGGATGCGCATGGTGATGGCATCAAGAGACTTGGCGCGGCTGTTGAGCTGTTGAAGAGGAATCAGCGTTGATGTTCTTCGGTGTTGGACGTAAAAATATGAACATGAAGGTGATCAACGCACCGCAAATTGGGCGGTGAAGCCGGTCGTGGCAGGCGCCTTGAAGAAGGCCGAGTAGACGCCGTAGCCAAAGCCCGTGGACTGGGTGAAGACCTGCCCGGCCGAGAAGTTCTTGCCACTGCAGGGCGCAGCCGTGGTGCACGGCTTGATGGACAGCTTGAGCTGGTTCGACGAGATCGACACCTGGGCGGGCACATAGGCCTGGCTGGGGTCCGAGGTGGACGTGCTGGTTGCCCAAACGGCGGTGTCGAGCGAGCTACCGAACGAGTTGATCTGCAGCTTGGCTGTTGTTGTCATGTGATTCACAAGTGCCGTGAGCTCAACGTCGCCATCAAAAGAGGGCGGCAGCACGTACAGTTGTCAGTGCCGCAGTCAGCGCCGACGAAGCCAGTGTCGCACTTGCACACGCCGGTCTTGGTGTTGCAGCAGCCGCGGCCGGAGCAGCCGCCCGGGCAGCTCAACGCAGCTGCACGAAAGTTCAAAAAACCGTTGAGCTCAAGGTCCCAAGACACACCGTCGACGGGCCAGAGTGGAGGACAGGGAATCGCGTACTGTAGCACTTGGCCTTTGGCAGGCCCGCGCTGGTGCTCTCGTGCAACGTGGAGATTGTCGGGATGGTCGAGGCCATCATGTTCACCAGGGTGGTGTAGGGGGCGTCTGCACAACGAGGAGGAAGCTCTCATGAGCATGTCTGATCAAGCGAGAGAGGAGTTGATCCAAGGAGTAAGTACCAGTCTTGTCGACGAGACCAAAGTTTGAGTTCTCGCCGTCGCTCTCGCGGCCATCCGCCGGCTGGTCAACCCACTGGAACCAGTGGAAGCCGATCAAAGCCGGGTGCGGGGCGAGACCCGTGGTGTAGTTCTTGTAGCCCTGAGCGCGCTGGGCCTGGGTGGCCACGGTGAGGCCGGCTCCCTTGGTGTTGGGCAGCTTCGAGTCCTATTGATCAATTGGACAAATAAAAGCCATTAAAAAAAAAAAAAAATGATGAAAAAACTGGTTGGCGGGGAAGGAGACGCGTACGTTGGCCTTGTAGGCAAACTCGCCAATCAGGATCGGCTTCTGGGTGGCGTTGTAGATGGCCGTAATGCGGGACAAGGGCGGGCCCCTGGGCTCAGGCGGGCTCGGGTAGCTGTTAATCGAGATCACGTCGTTCCACAGGGCCGCGGCCTTGAGCACGGGATTGATCGGCTGGCCCACAAAACGAGCGCCCATGATCAAGTGGTACGGGTCCACCTTGCGGATGGCTGACACGCAGACATCACCAGGTTAGTCCCATGTGCCAACCAATCGCAACGCGTGTTCTATCTCGTGCTGCTGCATACCGGTGTTGGTGGTGTTGAAGAACTTGCTGGTGGCAATGAAGGCAAAGTCGTTCGAGTCGGTCGTGTGTGCGGCCGTGGTCGGGGGGAGAGTCTTGATGGTGTCAAAGCTCGTGTAGGTTGTGTTCCTGCAATCGGTTGGCGGTCTCCCGCGTGAGCCAAGAGGAGAAAAAGGCGCGAATTTGACTATGTCAATGTCGAAACGTACCAGGCCTTGTTGAGGGCGGCAATCGTCGAGTACTTGCTCTTCACAAAGGCAAGAGCACGCGCGTGGCCAGGGGCCGTCGCGCTCAGCGACACCAGCATGTGGTCGAGGATGCTGCCCGACAAGCGCCAATCATTGCCCCACCACATCTGGTTGCGAGACGAACATCAGCACCAAATGAAAAGAAAAATAAAAAGATGTCGATGTACGCACCTCGTTGTCCACAAAGTAGCCGATCAGGAGCGGGTCAGCGCGGTACGGGGAGCAGTCCGTCATGACCTTGCTGGCCACCTTGGCCTCCCAGACCGGATCGAACACATCGGGGAACATGCCCTTGGACCAATCGCCGAAGCCCTTGCCAAGGCCGAGCGCCCTGGTGTAGGGCAGGCCCTTGGAGATCGCGTAACTGTCGGACCAGGCGCCCAGCGTGTTGAGCTTCCACGACACAAGGCGGGAGGCCACGGCGTCGGCCCAGGCCGACTGGCTGCCGTATTTCTTCTGCACCGCGGCATTGTATGCAGACTCACCTGGTGTGAATCATGTGAGCTACAGAAAGAAGAGAAAGATCAAGAATCGTTTGTATGCGGATGGAGATGGAGATGGAGATGGAGGTGTACCCTTGGTGCTCCTGTCGCCGCCAAAGTTGACCACATCCACGCCGTTCGAGAAGAAGCGGGCCCCGCTCGGGTCGATGAACCACCAGGCGCCCTTGGTCGACTTGGCCACAGTGAAGAAGCATCGTTCGGGGTAACCCATGTTCACAACACCTTCAGCTGCTCAGAGGATCACACAAAGATGAGTTTTAAAAAGAGATTGATTCCTGATGTTTATGCATCAAGGGTGAGTCATTTTGTCATGGAATGTACCTGCAGCAATGGAGAAGAGGACTACAGCAAGGAGAACAAGGAGGGGGAAGCGGAAGTGCGGCATGGTGGCCGAGAGTAATGAAACGACAATGAACTTGCTTCCTCGCAAGCCGCAGTTTTAAAGGTGCATCAGTCCAATGGGAGTGAACACCGCGGGCTTATCGTAGCACAACCGCAACGTATTGCTCCTCCGACCACTCCGAGACCGGGGCGGACAACCATGGCAGCGCTTCATTCGTGTATTATACTTGACCATTGGCTGATCGGTTGTGGAGTTGCATGAGCCTCATTGCGGTTGCCTTTTTTAATGTGCAGTAACAACCGGAGTTGCTGGAATAAGGAGATAACTGGACCTATGGGAGTTTTTCCGTGACATCACTCGAAAAGAGAGGATCCGCTTTGTTCCGTGTTTACTGCAAGCGTGGTCGGGACAAGAAGTGGAGCACCTTTTGCCGGTCGAGTTCAACGGTGGCGCCACCACCACAGAACGTGAGATTCTTCACCCGGACGGGGACGAGCCACTCCTCCACACCGCGCTGCTCCCTTTCATCCTCGTCCAGAAACATGAGCTCCGCGTGTCGCTTGTACTCTGGCGTTGCCTTTGTGAACTCCTGGAGCCGTCATTATCGTGCGGTAGAAAAGGGAAGCAATGACATTGTGTCAGCACACAAGCCTCGAGGAGTGTAAGGGTAAGAAATTCGGTACCAATCGAATCGAATCGTCTGTGATTTCAAGGTGTTTCAAAGATGAATTGCGGTCAGGATTAAGAACGATGTTGCGGTGGAGGTCTGGGCTGCGTGGTCGAGTCAATTGATGCAAGAGGGCAGCCGTGGCAACGACTATCGCTTGTGTGGGCGTATCCGAGGCCTCTGAGGCAGGCCTCGTCGTCGAAAATGAGGCTGCCGTCGATGCAAAAGGTGGTCGCAGACAGGCGCGAAGGCTGACCGCACGGTGCATGGGTGCTCCTGCTCGACGCATCTTCAATCTATCCAACTACTTGGTGGTATGTTGTGGGACGAGTTTGAGGTCAGAAATTTCATTTTCATTTTTGTAGTTGTTTTCTATTTTAATGAAAATGATTCAGAAAAAGCCATCGATGTCATCCAGGAGAATGAGAAGGTAGTAAGTGTAGCTGTTGGGAACGACCCCGTGCTCCTCCATCTCCGCCATCGTCCTCCGCACCGCCCTTGATTGGCATCATTATCAGTCAAATAAAATAGAAAATAAATTGAATTAAATAAGAAGGGGCCAACGTACTCGGGGTCCTTTCGTCGGAGATGGGCGACCATCTTGGCGTGGTAGTAGTCTCGGCTGATCTTGCGGCCTGACTGGGCGAGTTGGGCCGTGAGGTCGCTCCACATCCACTCAAGGTTCGTCGCCTGTCCCCATGTTACGCGCGTTAGAAAGCCGAGACGCACAGGAGGGCGCCATTGAAGAGTACCGAGAGGGTGTAGCCGCCGCACTTGAGGAAGGCCAGGAAGGCCTTCTTGGACGGCAGGAAGTGGGCCCGCCGCATCTGAGTCGCCGTGGCGAAAGCCGCATCAAAATTGCCTGCCGCGGGAGACACACATATGCGCGCGTCGAGGTCAACCACCACAAGCCTCACCCACGACGAGGCCGGGCCAAGGACGAGTGATCTTACCGGTGCGAGCAAAGGACGTGATGAGGTGATTGAACGTCGGGGCGTATACCAAATGGATGTTGGCGTGAAGGTAGTCCAAGAGCTGCATTGAAAAAAAATCAGAAAATGAAGAAAAATGAAAGTGATTCATTTATTTATTTTATTATAATTATTAAAAATTATTTGAAAAGGGTTGACGGTGCGCACCTCGGTGGAGCTCCAATACTTGGGCAGGACGCGAAGAAGGGAATTGACCGAGTTGTCAGGCCGCCATCCGTGCTCCGTCATCAGCTTCTGGACCTGCTCAAACTCCTCCGGCCCGCTGCTCACCACGCCCACGATGCGCATGAGCATGATGTACACTTCACAGGACGAGATGGGGCGACGCATGCCTGGCGCACTGGAGGACAGCCTTCCAGGTGAACTCGTTGCGCGGGACCTTGTGCGCCACCATCTCGTCGAGCAGGTTCTTGAGGCCAGCTAACGTGCGCCCCTTGCGGGCCACCACAGGCACCAGCTGGTTGTAGACTGCCGTCGTTCGCTGGCCGCGCGCCTTCATCTCTTCGAAGATCTCCGGGACCTTGACCCTCTGCGTGCTCTCAGCGTCGGCCTCGACCGCTTCCTCGCGCTTGTCGTCGTCATCGGCAGCGGCAGCGGCGGCCGCAGCAGCGTTCTCGCCCTCGTCATCCTCGTTGACGACGTTGTCGTCGTCATCAACGGCCGTGGCCTTGGCCTTGCTCCGCGCGGGCGGCCTGGCGGCTCGGGCCGGCGGCGCGGCGAGGAGGTCGAGCAGCATGTGAAGCGCCCGGCGCGAGGGTAGCACGTCGTGCTGCTGGACGAGCTCGGCGTAGATCCGCGCCGCCTCGTCCGTCTGCCGCTGCATGCAATAGCCCTCGAGCAGCGCCGAATAGAGGCGCTGCTTCTGGCTCCGCAGCTGCGTGGGGTCGCCCGCCGCGGCGTCGGCCAGCTTACGCGCCAGGGCCTCGGCGACCCGGCCGGCGCCGCGTCGGCCCAGCTCGCGGATGGTGACGCAGTGGAGCGGCAGGTCGGCCTGCAGATGCAGGCCCTGAGCGCGCCGGAAGGCCGCCATTTCCTGCTCGACGGCCTCGAGCGACAGCTGGCCGAGGACATCCTTGTCGGCGAGCGAGGGCACGTGCAGCTTCCGGCGGGCGAGGCCCTCCGGGTCCTGGCTGGCCAGGGCGACGAGGGCCCGCTTGCGCTTGCTGCCGTTGCGGAGGATCACCTTGCCCAGTGTCGCGTGGGCGCGGTCGATCGGGGCGTATCGCGCCTTGGGCTTCGCCGCGAGGCCTCGGAGCTGGAAGGTGGCTAACAAGTCGTCGAGGCTTGGCGGTTGCTGCTGAGGAGTCGTAGTATCGGTGTCAGCTGCAGCTGGCGTTGCATCAACGTGCTGTGCCGTGTAGCTTCGCACTGCAGTTCTCTCTCATTTTAATTAGAATAATTGAATGCTCTTCGAGAAGAAATGGTAGATGGGGCAAGTACGTTGTGTTGAGCTAGAGATACAGTGCTTTGTGTACAACAGTGCCTGAGACGGTCGCCACCTGCCACCAAGACACGTCCGCCACATCTCGCACAGACTATTGTTTTTCTCTTCTGCTTTTTTTATTTTTCTTTTATTTTAAGCAGCTTAAAACATTCTCTTCGGTTGCTACATCTCGACTCTCAAGAGCCTCATCCGCCAAGAGGCATGCTCGTCGACGCTCTCATGAACGCCAATGGGCCGGACGGACTACAACATCGTGTTCTGAGTTGACAAAATCTGAAATATGCCAGACCTACAATGGGCAGGGCTTCCCCGCCGGAGGTAGTGGTCCATCCTCACGAAAGCGAGCCGCGAGCCAAGGGCCTTGAGGGCCCGTTTATTTGTCACTCTTCTTCTTGGCGAAGAAGGCGGCGATGCTCTTTTGCTTTGTTGTTGTTGTTGCTGTCGTTGTTGTCGTCTTGGACTTGGCCCTGGTGGCGCTTCTCGACGAGGGCTTTCGGGCCTTTTCGCTCCTATGGGCAGCAACAAGCTCGAAGCAGTTCTTCATGCCCTTGGGCATCGCCACCTCCTTCAGCTCGGCTTCGCTCACCCACCTCGTCTTTGGGGGCTTTTCTTCGTCCTTTGCCTTCTTCTTCGTCTTGGTCTTGGTCTCCTTCGTCGGCTTCTTTTCCTCCTTCACTTGCGTCGCTGTTTCTTCTTCGTCATCTTCCTTGTCAGTTGTGATGCGGATCCACTCGACGCTGTACCAGTGCTTGATGTGCGAGAACAGGAACGACGTCTGCCCCACGTACCGCCGCTCCACCATCGGGGTTCCCATCTCTTCACCTTCACCGCTGTCCTCGTGACCTTCGTCGTCGTCCAAGAGGATGACCTCCTGCTTGCCTCCCGCCTTCTTCTCGTTCTTCTTGTCCGTTGCCTTGAGCTTCGGCGCCGAGAGGGCGCGGCACACGGGATGAGGCGTGCCCAGCAGCCGCGCGAGATAGCCGTCAATCTCACGCTGGAGCGCCCCGCGGCTGCCCTCGGCACCGTCGTCATCGCCGTCACCGTCGGCTTCACCATCCGCGCCGCCGTCAAGCTGGTGTGGGCCCAGGTTGACCGACGGGAAGTCCCAGAGCGACGCCAAGAGGCCGTCCTCTGGCCGCTGCACCAGCAGGAAGGACGACGTCGACGCAGCGGTACTGGACGCACGGCGCCTCTCAAGGACGCATACGACGACCGACTCCTCGCGCTGCTTGGCCTTGGGCGGCTTGTAGGGGTAGCGCGTGACATCATCTCCACCAGCCTCGGCCTCTCGCCGCGCGCGACAATGCGACGACACCGGACACGCCTGCCCATACGCGCAGCAAGATTATGTTTAATAATAAGATAAGAAATGATAAAAGAAAATGAATAAAAAATGTACGTTGCACTTGGGCGACTTGGGCGTGCACACGGTGGCCCCGAGCTCCATCATGGCCTGGTTGAAGCAGCCTTGTAGGACGTACGCCCGATCGATGTCAGCGTTCGAACACTGACATCGATATTGTTTGGAGATTGAAGAGAGAGGGGAAGCTCACCTGGTCGCTCAGGGTCGACAAGGTCGTCGGCTAGCTTCCAGAACAGATCGACCACCTTCTTGTTGGTTGAGTCGGCCTTGATGGCCCTGTTGATGATGGATCGATGATCATATGGTCATCATGATGATGAACGTGTTCAAGATGATGAAGAAGAAAGACGTGCCTAAGGCGTGAAAGGACGCGGATGACGTTGCCGTCGACCACCGGCGTGGGTTGGCCGTAGGCGATGGACGCGATGGCGCCCGCCGTGTAGGGCCCGATTCCGGGGATCTTGCGCAGCTCGGCGGCCGTCCGCGGGAGGCGGCCGTCGTGGCTCTTCACCAGCGCTCGGGCGCCCTCATGCAGGAACCGGGCCCGGCGGTAGTAGCCCAGCCCCGTCCACATCTCGTTCACCTCCTGCGCTCACAAACAGTCTCGTGTAAACTCTCGGAAGTTACGAGCCAAGAGGCTCAGCAAGAGAGTTTTGGACCTCGAGGCTGGCCTGGGCGAGCGCCTGCGGGGTGGGCCACTTGTGCATCCACCGCTTGTAGTACTCGATCACAGTCTCCACGCGTGTCTGCTGCAGCATGATCTCCGACACCCACACGCCATAGCCCACGTCTGCCTCTCCTTTCTCTTCTTCTTCTTCTTCTTTTCCCTTTGTTTCCTCCTTGGCGTTCTCGGCTGTGCCCTCCTTGCGGCGGCGCCACGGCAGCGTGCGCTGGTGCTCGTCGTACCACCGGAGGAGCTCGCGGCGGAAACGGTGAACCTGGTCTTCTTCATCGTCAAAGGCGTGCGCTGCGCACAGGTCCTCCAGGTCCTTCCGCGGCAGCCCACGGGCCGAGAGTCAACATTGAGCTCATCAAGGCAAATCGACTGATGTTGAGGCTGTACCGGGATGCCGTCGGCACCAGCGGCTTGAGTCTTGGCCTTCTTGGTCCCTCGGCGGGCCCCTGTCGTGGTTGTGTCCTGTAGTGCGTACAGATGATGCTGATGAGCTTAGAATGAAGATGAGAGTTGCCCTAGGGTCGCTACCTTGCCCTTCGCGCTAACGGCGCGCACTTTGCGCTTCCTTGATGAGGCGGGGGAATCTTGAGGAACAAAGTCGTCATCCGATGCCTCCTCCATCTTGTGTTTTATTTTCTTGCGTCCTTTTCCCGCCAAAAAGAGTCAAACGGCCACAAGGCGTCCTTCAGCTGCTTGAGCAGATTTAAATCGTTCTCATAAGGTTGGAACAGGGAGGTGCAAACTTCGCATCTTGAAGCAGGTTAACGTAAGTCTCTGGGGAATCAGAGTTTGCGCTTTGTTGAACTACACCCCTAACGCCTGCCGAATACTACCAACGATAAAAGAAGAGAAGATGACAAAATCATCCAAGCGATTGAATATCTTCCAGCGGTGCGCTCCAATAGAACCTCACGCGAGCCCAACCGGCTCTAAGCGTTCTGACCGCTTCTCGCGAGGTCCCTGAACAACGCGCGCCGGTTAACTTGTGTGGCCTTGGGTCCAGAAAGCCGAGCGACAACACAAGCTCTTGGAGACCATCGCGTTGAGACCGCAACATGGCCGGAGTATTGGAACACGTTCGGCGTATTAGACGAGCCAATCGGCGGGCGCGATCTCGCGTCGACACTGTTGTGCTCCGCTAATCAGCGGCGGGTCGCATTGCGTGATCAACCTTCAACATATTACAGTTCGGAATACACGCATATGGTTAAGCCGTGTCTTTATGATTCACGTGAGTTTCCCTCTGTTGGGCCATGTGGTGAGGTGTGTGCGAAGCCTTTAAATTCGGCCTCTTGACCGCCACAATCATCACTCAACAAACACACAAGCCTTCAACACAGCCAGCTAGCAGCAACAACATGAAGAGCTTCCTCCTTGCGGCCCTCGTCTTGGGTCTGTGCGCCATCGCCATGGCCCAGACCTGCAACCTCAACGATGTCACCGTCACCCAGACCCTCGGTAGCTCGTGGACCGTCAACGGCCAGGCCTACTCGCAGTGGAGCGCGACCATCACGGCCGGCTCCAAGGACGTCAAGTCGGTTGACCTGTCGATCATCGGTAACTTGGACCAGCTGTGGGAGATCACCAAGGACTTCCGCGGCCTCTACGTGCTCCCCGACTACGTGATCCAGGCTGGCGGCATCAAGGCCGGCAAGTCCTACTCGTTCGGCTACATCATCAAGTCGGCCTCCAAGGCCAACATCGACGTCGAGTTCGTCAACTGCGATGGCGTCCCGTCGCCCTCGCCCGCCGCTCCCTCGCCCTCGACCATCGTGAACTCGCCGGCCCCGTCGACCGCCCCCTCGTCGCAGCCCTCGACTGGCTGCTCGGTCACCGTCACCCAGACTGCCCGCTCGGCCGCCAACGGTGGTCAGTGGAAGGACGCCTCCTACACCTACCAGATCTACGATCTGGACATCAAGAACGTCGGCAGCAAGGTCGTCACCTCGGCTCAGCTCACCTTCACCCTGGCCTCGGGCGCCTCGTTCTACCAGTTCTGGAACCTCGAGCGCAAGGAGACCTCGGACGTCTTCTTCGTGCCCAACTACGGTGGCATCCAGGTCGGCGCCTCGCAGAACGCTGGCGTCGTCGTCCGCACCCCGCTCACCAACGGTGCCCTCACCGCCCCGGCCATCCACGTTGACTCGGCCACCTGCTCTGGTGGTAGCAGCCAGCAGCCCTCGCCCGCCACTTCGCCCGCCGCCTCGTCGGCCCCGGCCTCGCCGTCGCCCTCGACTATCGTCGGCTCGCCCGCCCCGTCGTCTCCCCCCAGCGGCGCTTGCAACGCTAAGGTGACCATCGTCGCCCGCTCGGGCTCCAACTGGAACGACGCCAACGGCTTCAGCCAGATCTACGACATCACCATCACCAACACTGGCTCCAAGGCCATCAACGGCGGTCAGATCACCTTCGGCCTCGGCTCTGGCGTGGGCATCACCCAGTTCTGGGAGCTCAACCGCAAGTCGGCCAACCAGTTCTCCATCCCCACCACCTACGGCCCGCTCCAGGTCGGCGCCTCGCAGGGTGCTGGCATCGTCGCCACCCGCGCTCAGGCCCCCATCGGTCTGCCCACCATCACCCTTGACTCTGTCTCGTGCAACTAAGCTGCACTAGAAGAGAAGGGGCCTCCCTCATTCATCATCCTTTGTGCTTTGTTGACAACCTCTGATGTATGAAGACTTCACAAAAAATACAAAAAAATGTTTCAAACTTCAACTCTTCTTCTTCTTCTTCGGTCAGGACGCTCATACGCGTACACAGTTCATTTTGTTCAAGCAACATGCGAGTCTGTCATGACGTCATCGTTGTCGGGGATGGGCTGCACCGTGGGCGTGTGCCAATAGTCCCACGTGCGGATGATATAAGCCGCGTACGGGTGGTTGTCGATGTCAGCCAGGTCGGCGGCCGTCTTGCGGCTCAGCACCGGGCGCTCCTCGCTCTCGCCCGTCAGCGCCTGCGTCATGGCCCCGGCCATAAGGAGCTGCTCGACGACTTCGCAGTGGCCGTTGAAGGCGGCGAGGTGGAGCGGGGTGTAGCCGTCGTTCTTGACCGCGTTGATGTCGGCCCCGTGCGCGAGCAGTAGCCGCGTGAGACCCACATGGCCCTTCTTGCAGGAGTGGTGCAGCGCGGTCCAGCCGCCGGCGTGGGAGATGGCCGGGCTCACGCCCAACTGAAGCAAGAGCTCGATGGCCAGCAGCTGTTCGCGCTTCTTCATGGACAACACGAGGAGCGGGCAGGGGTGGCGGCTGAGGCACTCGATGGCCTCCTGCTTCTTGCCCTGGGCCTCGAGGTGGCTGAACAGCCACTTGGTGAAGAGCATCGTGTTGCTGCCCACGGGGCCCTTCATGCCAAAGAAGAGCAGGCGCAGGGGCGAATGCTCGACGGTGCCAAAGACGTCGGCGCCGGCCTCGATCAGCAGCCTTGAGGCCTTGTGTTGCCTCGATTGCATGGCGTAAAAGAGCACCGAGCAGTCCTCCGAGTCCACGACGTTGATGGCGCCGCGCAGGGCGGGGTCGTCGAGAAGATTTCGAATGGTGTCCACCCGCGCCGTGTTCTCAAAGCGCACGTTGGCGACCTGCCACTGGTGGATGGTCTTGAAGAGCTCGTTGGGGCTGTTTCGGATTTGCGCTTCAATCTGCGCCTTCTTTCGGCTATCCGGACCGTCGGGCCGGGGGAGAGCAGGTAGACCAGCGCCACCACCGCCCCCAGCGCCCTGGCCAAGAAGAGCAGCGAGCAAACGAGGGTCCAACTGGTCCATTGTCTTTCTTCTTCTTTTGGGTACTGTCTGGCTTGGATAAATGACACAGCTTCATTTGGCCCGAAGTGGCTTCACTGATTGGAGCAGACAATTAAAACGGAAAAGATAATGAAAAGGAAACAGTAATTATTTGGAAAACAAAAGAGAAAATAAGCGAAGTTCTGCTCTGATGCTTCTGTTCCCGCAGCAACATTCATACGCGAGTTGCCATGACCGACTTCCTCACTTTGCCAGAGGGTAGGCCCTCCCTGCCCTATCCACGTTGTGTTTTCGCATTTTTATTGTGAATTCGCAGAGGCTTTGCTGGTGGTGCTGTTGCACCTGGAGCCGAGCGACCTCTGCCGCGCCGCGGCCACCTGCCACACACTCCGCCGTGTGGCCCTGGACGACAGCATATGGCGTGCTCGCTGCCTCGCCCACTTCGGGCCAGCCTCGCTCGCCCTCCGCAGCCCTGACGACACCTGGCCGCAGCACTGGGCCGCCCTGAAGAACCTTTACCACCGCGGCTGCACGCTGTTCAATGCAAGCCCGGAAAAGGCCGTCGAGGGACTGAAGTACATGATGGAGCATCATGTCCTGGCCGAAGACCCAGTGGAGGTCGCCCGCTTCCTACGAACCCCCGGGCTCAACCGAGAGAGCGTTGGTAACGAACTTGGTTGTTGTGCATGCGGCTGATGTCGTCTCACTGGTGGACGGGCTCTCCAGGCCAAGTGCTGGGCTATTACCCAAAGAAGAGTGAAGCGGCCCTCCACATGGTGGCTGCTCACTTCTTCGATGGGACCGACTTGCACGGCGTTCCCGTCGACGAGGCGCTGCGCCGCTTGCTGCGCCAGTTCCGCTTCCCAGGCGAAGGCAGTCTTGTCAGTCGAATCTTGGACGGTCCGATGTGGCTTCCTTTCCCCCGGCCTGATCGGCAGCAAAGACTATTTCTTGTTAAAAATTGACGCTTTGTCGTGTATGTTTTGGCCAGACTTTGCTGCTGCCTACTTTAAGCAGAACCAGGACGAGGCAGAGGCCTTGTTCGGCGATCTCACTACGCTGGCCATCTCGATCCACGCCATCGTCATGCTCAACACCGGTTTCCCCACCCAGCACACCACCGTCGCTCGCTCTGGCCATGTCTCTGACGCTCAGCTCCTCCTTCCGTGGTGTGTACTCCGACACAACAGACCTGCACAACTCAGCCGTGAAGACAAAGATGACCAAGCCCGAGTTTTTGGGGTTGTGGCTGGGTATGGTGCCGACTCGGGTCGGACCACTGGCCGAGTTCGCGGATGGCGTCTACGACCGAATCAGCGCCGCCGAGCTCGGCAAGGAGGCGGAGGCCGCAACAACCGCTTCGACGAGCAAGCCCAAGCCCAAGAGCAAGTGGGGCTTCTTCAACCGCTTCTTCTAGTCCTGCGCACAACAACAAGTGGCTTTGCCTGTGTTTTTGTTTTTGTTTTTGTTTTA
>NAVB01000858.1:0-12575 GCA_002179805.1 Acanthamoeba lenticulata
AACCTGTCGTCGTCGATGTCCAACTCGGACGTGAAGGAGCTCATCCCCGAGTTCTTCTACTTGCCCGAGTTCCTGGAGAACCAGAACCACTTTGACCTGGGCATCCGCCACGACTCGGCGCGCGTCGACAACGTCCTCCTCCCGCCCTGGGCCAAGGGCGACCCGCGCATCTTCATCCGCAAGCACCGCGAGGCCCTCGAGTGCCGCTACGTCTCTGAACGTCTCCACCAGTGGATCGGTATTTCTTATAATATTTCATTTTAATTTGAATATCTATTTCTTACATACTTGAAATATTTGTGGACAGACTTGATGTACGGAGCGCAGCAGCGCGGGGAGGCGGCGCGGAAGGCCTACAACGTGTTCCACCCGCTGACGTACGAGGGCGCCGTCGATGTGGACTCGATCGAGGACGAGGTCATGCGCAAGGCCACCATCGCGCAGATCAGCTCCTACGGCCAGACCCCGCGCCTGCTGTTCCGGCGAGCACACCCGGAGAAGGTGTGGCGCGAGCCGGAGCCCACGGTGTACTCGCACCCGCACCAGCTGTGGTCCTACCCGCTGCTGGCCTGCACGTTCGAGATCCACCGGATCGACCTCGTCGACGGCCAGCCCGTGCCCCAGCGCGCCAAGCGCGTGCTGCTGCACCCCGAGGGCACGGCCCTGGTCTCGTGGGGCTACTGGGACCAGAACATCCGCCTCTGCTCGGCCGAGACCGGCAAGGTGCTCCTCGTCATCAAGACCTCGCACGACGACGAGATCCTCTGCGCCGACATCACCCGCGACGGCCAGTACCTGGCCACCGGCGGCACGTCGTCCCTCCTCAAGGTCTGGAAGCTCAAGCGCGTCTCCCCGGGCAGCTCCGGCGGCGTCGGCAGCTCCGGCTCTCGCGGCCGCATGCGCATCCGCCTCCAGGCCATCCTCTCCGGCCACGCCCACGACCTCCTCTCCGTCGTCATCTCCAAGGTTCCTTTTTCCTTCTCTTTTTTTATATTTTATATTTTTTTCTTTTTTTGTTTCGTTAATGTTTGACAAATTCATTTGAAATTGATTGGAATTTTTTTGAAATGCAGGAGTGGAGCATCATCATAAGCGGCGGACGGGACGGGAAGGTGATCCTGTGGGACTTGAACCGCCTGTGCTACATCCGGACGCTCAAGCACCACCGCGGCCCCGTGACGTGCCTCGCCATCAGCCCCTCCACGGGCGACATCGTCACCGTCGACAACGGTACGCCCCCCTCTTCCTTCCCGCCCCCGTCCGCGGGGCTCCGGCTTCGAATCCCGTCGGCGCCACCGGAGCTCACGGGCCGGTTCGGGCGGGCGCAGGCCGGTCGGATTACTTTGCGGCGACGGAGAAGCGGCCGCCGCGGCATGTGTCGACCATCTGCCTGTGGACCATCAACGGCCGCCTGTTGGCCTCGACCACCTGCGCCGAGCGCGTGCACTGCGTGGCGCTGACCCACGGCACGGAGGGCCTCAGCCGCAACGTCGTCATCTGCGGCCTCGAGTCGGGCACCATCAAGATCTGGGACGCCTTCGACCTCTCCTTCCTCTCCGAGATGAAGAACGAGAAGGAGACCAGCCCCAGTACTCTCCTCCCCCTCCCCTTTTTTCTTGCTTTATTTTAAGAATTCATTTTGTTTTTTGTTCAATTTGATTTGATTTAATTTTTCAATTTAATTATTTGTTTTTGCAGTCACGGCGCTTTGCTTGAGTGCCGACTTCTCGCAGCTGTTTGTGGGCCACGCCAACGGCGCCCTCGTGTCCTGGTGCGTCAACTCTGTCCTCCCCCCCCCCCAATTGGGCGCTCCCCGCATACGACGACCTCACCATTACCATATCAACGATCGTGTCCTCTTGTGTGCGCAGGAGCCCGCGACGGCTGTCGAACCCGGCGCAACTCATCAAGAACCTCACGCTGGGCCGACGCAAGGTGACACCCCTCAATTCGACGTCGTCGACGTCAGTCACCATTCGCAAGGCCAGCCGCGACCTCTTTGGCGAGGACGCCCCGTCTGTCAGTGGTAAGGAGGTCGCGCCCACGGGCTCGTCCCCCGAACTCGGCGGCGTGCCCAATCCAGCCTCTGTGGACGACGGCGCCACAAGTTTTACTCCGGTGGAGGAATGAATGAAATTTTTCGTGCTTGAAGCAACAGAATTATTCAGATAAAGCGAGTGACGAAGTCAAGTCAGCATGAACGACCTCATGGTGGAGCTCGTCGGGTTCATTTTCCAGTTCGTGGAGACCCTCACCCTGCCGGTCTGCCCTGCCGTGTGTCGCACGTGGCGCCACGCGTTCCAGCATCTTTTCCGCGTACAACCGAGGACCGACCTGCCATTCTTGCGCCCCAACAGGCGGCATCTCGACTTCGCAGCCCTCGTGGCGGGCAAGAATCGACTGTCCGTGCTCCAGTGGGCGCGCGCCAACGGCTGCCGCTTGAGCAAGGAGGTCTGTCCCCAAGCGGCCAAAGGAGGTCATCTGGCTGTGCTCCAGTGGGCACGCGCCAACCCGGGGCAGGTCATCTGGAAGTGCTTCAGTGGCTGCACGCCAACGGCTGCCCGTGGGACGAGACCACCTGCAGCGAGGCGGCCTTGGGCGGCCACCTGGCCGTGCTCCAGTGGGCGAGGGCCAACAGCTGCCCCTGGAGTGCGAAGACGTGCGCCGCGGCAGCCAGGAGAGGCCATCTGGCCGTTCTCCAGTGGCTGCACGCCAACGGCTGTCCATGGGATGAGTGGACCTGCCTCCACGCGACCTGGGGCGGCCATCTGGAGATACTTCAGTGGGCGCGCGACAACGGCTGCCCATGAAAAGAGGACGGCTCAGTGGGGATGATGGTGGTGATGCGACAGGTGATGACCATCGAAACATGATATCGTTCACCTCTTGCGCGGGCGCATGCACAGTGGCTGAGCTCAGCCGTCGGCAAGAGCCAGCGCGTGGTCCATGTAGCTCGCGTAGTGCCCATAGGCGGCAGCCTCGAGGTCGACCCCGTCCTTTTCGAGCACGAGCCGCACGGCCTTGGAGAAGTTGCGCAGGCGCTGGATGTTGGCCTGGCAGTGGAAGGTGAGGTCGAGCACGCCCGGGTAGTGTTGCTTCCACTGGTGGGGGTCGCTGATCTCGAGCACGGCCGAGCACGCGCGGCACTTGCACCAAATCCTCCCTTGCTGGTCAAGCAGCTCCAAACTGGGGACCCAGTCAAGCAGCACGCGTGAGCCGACCCTCTGAGAAAGAGCGGGAGGGAGGCCGCATGTGGTCTCACCTGTTGCTGGGATGCGCGCACTGCTTCCACGGGTGTCGTGGGTCGGCGTCGCTGCGCTCCTTCTCGTAGAGCTGCGGCACCACCTGTGCCACGACGGTCATTCAGCCACACATACAGAAAATCGCTGTCGGTCGATCACCAGCCAAACGAGGGGGCAGAGGAGGAGCGAACCACCCGAAGCACGCGAGAGACTTTCGCCACCCTCTGCTGCCGCTCCAGCTTTCGGGCCTGCAACACTTTCTGTGATAATGATGACGATGATGATGGTGGTGGACATGACGCGGAATACGCATCTGTGATGCGGCGAAGAGAGAACGTACGTTGCGTTCGCGGTAGAGCTGGATGTAGTGCTGCTGGTAGTTGGTGATGTTGCGGCGCTGCTTGGCGCGCCCCTTACCGTGGCGCCGCTCGGCAAAGTCGCGCAAGAAGAGCTTCTTCCACAGGCGCCGGTCCTCGTCAATGATCGCCCGCCACCGCGCGCACACCTTACGTCCACAACCAACTACCCCTTTAGGTTTCTTTGATTAATGACGAAGATGAAAGAGAACGGGGGAGGTGGGCACCAGACGCAAGCGGCCAAGGGCGGGCCCGTCCTGGAGGAAAGCAAAGATGTGCGATAGCAGGAAGGCGTCCAGCCCGTTCAGGTTCTCTTCACACACGAGGTCGTTGTCCTCCTTGCCGTCAGTGGCGACTCGGGGCTTGGCCTTGAGAGCACGCTTGTTGGCCTCTCCCGCGACTTGTTGCTGCCTTGGTGCTCGGCGTGGCTCTACCACAGGAAGGGCACCCCCGAGCTGGGCCAGCAGGTCAAACTTGTTGCCACTCCCTGCTTCTTTGGGCGACTCCTTACGGATGTTCATAGTCGTACGTCCTCCTTTCATCATGATGGCCCGCCCCTACACCTTTCTGTTCTCTTGTTTCGTTTCAGGTCGCGTGTTGGTGTGTTTTTGTTTTGCCGGCCTTTCTTTTCTTCGCTGAAGTCGCCTTTTTGGTCTTTCCTTCTTCGCTTTATTTGTTTATTTATTATTAATTTATTTTGGTTTTTACATGGAAGAGGACGACCAATGGTGGATGATCACATACTTCATGACCCTGAAGTAGAAGAGGAGCTGCAGCTCGCTTGCTGGAGCAACAACGCAGCAGCGACGA
The DNA here is from genome assembly GCA_002179805.1 of Acanthamoeba lenticulata. Taxonomy (NCBI): domain Eukaryota; phylum Discosea; order Longamoebia; family Acanthamoebidae; genus Acanthamoeba; species Acanthamoeba lenticulata. Next base: position 4,409 of record NAVB01000858.1, read on the forward strand.
CGTTGGGTGGGGCTAGCTGGTCGATCCGCCGCAGCTCTCGCGCCCGGCCCTCCTTGTACTGTTTCGGTTTGGTTTGGTTTGGTTTGGTTTGGTTTGGTTTGGTTTGGTTTGTTGGGCCAACAACAAGCAAAAGACGAATGCATGGTGGCAGGATACGCACGCGCGAGATGTTGAAGAGAAACTCTTGGCCCAGGACCGAGTTGAGCTTGGCCTTTTGCTGGGGCGCGCTCATCCGCACAAACTCCTGCGGGTCCATCTGCATGATCGCCTGAAGACCATCAACATGTTGAGGGTTTTGTCAGTCGTTCTTGGATCAGAGCTTACCAAAGACCGCCGCAAGAGAGCGCACCAGGTTGACCTGCGGCGTGGCCAACACGCCAAGCTGGCTCAAGCCGCCCTCGAGCCTCCACTTGATCTCATAAGCCAGCTCTGGCGCGTGCGCGCTGCTCCCCCCCCCCCAAAGCGTAAGCGCGTGAGTTGATTGCTCGTTGCCGTCTTCTCTTCCGCACAGGATCGCATGGGGAGTCGGCGTACCTCCCGAGCCTGCACTCGACATCACAAAACTCGCACATGACCACACGCTTTTTGCCTGAGGCCTGGCCAGGCGCGTCTCTTTGGCGCTTGCTGCCGACGGAGACGGCCCTCCCGGCGCCGCTAGCCTGGTCGTCCTCAGAGCCCTTCTCGATCTGGGTGAGCACCCGCTTGCACTGCGAATCTGTTGCCACACACGCGCGCATCGTCAGTTTGGGAAAGAAGAAGCCGGCCTCGCCGAGGTTCATGTGGAGTGGTGCGTACGCGCGGTGTAGGCGACCTGGCTGGTGGTCAGGTGATACGACCAGCCCGCTATGGTCGCGCGACAGATGAAGTTGTTCATCTGAGCCCCGGACCTGCGCCCCATAACCACATCAAACAACAGCACCAATGTGGTTGAGAAGCGGGAAAGAAAGTACTCGAGCGAGACGGGCGTGTAGAGCTCGGGCGACATCAACAGACCCGGAAGCGTGCTCACTGTCGGCGCGCACACAAGCGGCCAAAGCAGGCCCTTGACCTGTGAGTGAACCATGATAATAACAGGTGGTGCACACTAACAGACTGTCGACGACAAGCGGACCGTTGTGGAGTCGCGCGATGCCGGGATGGCCGGCGATGTTGAACTTGCCATCAATGCCGAGCGACGACGTGTGCAAGTTTTCAATGAATAGCAGCTGTCCGGCCCGATACTTGCTACACTCAACGCCTTTGCCGCACGTCGTCCGCTGGCGTCAGCGGCACCCCAGCGCTGCTTGGGGTGGGGTAGAGAGGAGACCAATACCCAAGCTGTCCCAGAAGGTGATGGCGCGACCATAGCCCGCAAGACCTGCTTTCGATCCCACCCGGTCAGACGCGGTGGTGCGAGGCAGTCAGACCCAGGGTCAACAACCAGCCAACCGGTCCGTACCCGAATCGTCTGACTCCACGCTGTGCAGCTCGAGCGGGTAGCGCGCCAGTGTAGGCAGGCCCGGTCGCACGAAAGGGGAGTTCTTCCCGATCCGCGAGGCCCGCCCAAACAGGGACACGTTGGCTGTGTGGCGTTCCCCTCCCTTGTGTGAGAATTCATCACATTTGCTGGCCTGCCACAAGAGCTCTTGGTAGTATGTACACATGTTGGGTCGCAGGTCGTGGAAAGACATCATCTCTGGAAAGTGCTTGAGATCCCGGTTGCCCTGTGAGTCGAGACACAACGCAACGTGAGATGATCACACATGGGTCTCATCTCCACAGTTGTTGAAGTCGAGACCTTTTCGTCCTTTGGCACTCGGAACTGTGTGGGCGTGGGTGACAGCCCGCCAAACGGGCTTGCCGACAGGCTGCTGACGAGGTCCTGTCTCAAGGCAATCGCGCCGCCACGCGCGTGTGCAGTCAGGCTCAAGTGTTGTGGCCGCGCACGAATGAATCACACTTGAGCGAGCACCTGCGAAGGGGCCACGGGCAGGACGTAGACGATCGTCTGTGAGCCGTACTCGAGCGAGCGCTTATCTCGCCAGGGCTGGCTCGTCAACGGGAATCGCGGACTGGAGATGCCCAAATAGTCGCCCTCCTTGAAGAGGGTGGCCAGCTTGGTCTGGTCGTCCCACAGGGTGAAGGTGGCGTCCATGGGCGAGGAGGCCGACACCGCGGCGGCCGAGGAGGCTGACGATGAAGACGAATAGGGCGAGTTGTGCGAACTGTCCCGGATGGCCACCCGCGTTTCCATCCGGTGTCGCAGCTCCTGCGCCTTTTGGCTTGTGATTGCGTGCACCTGGCCAGGTGGGGGTTACAAGAGTACTCTTAAGCTCTGAAGCATTGTAGAATGAGAAAAAGAGGCAGACCTTGACGAAGATGTGATACTCTTTGCTGAAGTCAGCCGAGCTTGCGTGTCGAGGATCCCTGTCGAGGCTGATCGTCCGCAGCGAGTCCACAAACTTGGTGCGGATGAACGACCTGAGGCGCCCTCGGCTCCATTAGATGATGTGTCACAGCGAACATTCTTCACCAGGACTAGTAGTCGGCATCCCCGCACCTGTCGTTCTCATTGAGCACGACCACGGCGTACTCGGTGGGCAGGAGCCGGAGGTCGCGCACGACCAACTGGCATCCGGTCAGACGCAGCGTCCTTCGCTGGTGCCAGCCACAGATCAGGTCGGTGTAAACGTGAGGGTGGGGCTCCAAATCATCCGTTCCTTACCTCAGAAAGCACCGACGGCTGACTTGTAAGCAGCGGATAGAATTTCTGGTGAAGGTACCACTCGATCTTCCGCTTGCTGTGCTCGTCTTGCAGCTTCAGTATGTCTGGCAGGAGGGCAAGCACAGGTTAGCACACAAGCCAACGCCTTAGCGCGAGGGCACAACGCTGGTACATGTTTGAGCGCCAGGGTTGGCTTCAGCAATGCTGGCCTCGAGGATGGCAGTGAGGCCTACCTTCTTGGTGGCCTTGATCTTGTCTATGGACTCTAGGCCTGCCGGAGAGGAGTGAGTGTGGATCAACACGTGCGTATCTCGTGAAGTAGAAGAACGTACGTCGGGATAGACCGTAGCGCCACTCGGCACTAGTCTCGTCCCACTGCACGAGGATTTGTGAGCACTCACTCAAACCTTCACGCGGTGGCAGAAGAGGTGCAGTACGAGGTTCTGCAGCTCGGAGAGGACGATAGCCATGGTCACACCGCTAGGATAGCGCTCAAGCAGCAGAATGAGGTTCAAGCACACCCAATTCCTGCACCCCAAGGTTCAGGCACAAGGAGCAGCAAGTTGAGCGCAGGCGCAACGAACCAAGGCACGCGATCCAGGGCATTTGCTACATTTTGCGATGCAGCCACGGCAGAGGAGGGAGGCGAGGACGGCCCACGCCTGAGGTCATCTTCATCCTTTGCCGAGCGCACCACGAGCTTGTCTCGTACCTCCCCCACCACACGCAAGAAATCCATCGAAGGCCAAAATGCGCAGGAACTTCTTTTCTTCGAACATTTGTTTTGGCGGGAAACAGGAATTCAACAACTTTGCCACAAATGTGAATGGCAACCAATCTTTACACGAGGTTCCGTCGCACAAGACGGACTCTATTCCTCCTTGGCAAGTTTGCCGATATAAAAATCTCGAAGATACTCTCGAGCGGCGCCAGAATGGCCCACATCATCAAACATATCGGAGCCGTCTTTCCCGGCAGCCTGCACATTGACTTGTGAACAAAACCACTATAGCAGGTGCGCCATGGTGGAAGAACGAACCTCCATAAGGATGTCTCCTCCTGGGTGCTCATCCACAAACGGTGTGAGATCGTACACCTTCCCATCAATTATCATCCAGCAGTCATTGACCGTATCGTGTTTGGCCACTTCGGCCTTTGTGAAGGTGCGCTCCTTCTCCTCCTCTTTCGCTTTGTTGTTCCTGTTGTCCATCCTTTGCCAAAACAAAATAAAAATGTAGAAATAAAAATAGAGTTGTTTTTTTTTATTTATTTCACGCAAAAATGTCCCGTTAGGTGCTGTCGTTTGTCGCCGTGGGGCTATTCTCTTCGCCGTCATCGTCCAACTTAACCCCGAACCACTGCTCAAAGACGCCCACAGCTTGCTTGCTTTCCTCGCTGGCGCCCTCCTCTTCCAGTCGCCGCTTGGTCCAGTAGGCGCTCTCGCGTGAGGGCACAAGACCCACCTGCCTCGCCTTTTGTGGCGTCCAATGCCGCAGCTTCTCTGTTTATGCACAAGACCAACCCATTAGATCTCGTGCAACGTTGCCACACAGGACACGCCACAGGCAGCGCACCAGCAAACTCTTCGATGGTAGAAACACCCATGCTCGTGTAGACCACCCATCGCACCGCCAGAGCACCCGTCAAGCAGAGGGCAGTCCCTAGATAAGAGGCCAGCAGCACAAATTCGTATTTTAGTTTTTATATGCATTTATTTTAGTTTATTTAAAATAATAGAAATAGAAACAAATGGGAAAGGTACCGGCTGCAAAGGCTTTGAACGCAAAGACAGCGGAGGAGGGCGTAATCTTGACCGGAACATGAGGGGGTGGTGGAACCTTTGCGCCAGCTTTGGTGGTCGTGGCCTTTGGCGGTCGTTGGCCAATCACCAAGGCAGCAGCCGCCCCACAGATGGCGCCAAATCCCAGCAGGCCGCCGGCGTAGGTAAACAGGGTGCCCTTGCTAAAAGGGGACTCAACTCGCTGCCAGTAGTCTGGATAGTGATTTGTGTCTGTCTCTGGCGTGGGAGTTGCTGCCCCTTCATCCGTCCGCTCCATGTGTGTTTACTGTTTCTGTTTTATTTTCATGTTTATATTCACCTTTCCTCGAATTTCCACGTTCAAGCAAATGGAGAAAACCTTCGAACACGAAGACCTGCAGGAGGCGCGGCGAGACGACTGCGGCCATCTTGAGCCCTTCCGGGTGTGTAGTCACTTGCACCCTTATTGAAGTGTTGGTTCCTAAAGATCAGGTTTGTGCAGGAGTTTGTTGCGCAGCTGCGGACACATGGCTTTGTTCGGCTGCGGTATGACTTAGTCCTATTGGCCTCGCCCCAACACTCCACTGACGCGCTGTATAAAGGCTCCAGAGGGAGAAGCTGCAATGCCTGGTGGACATGTACGACCAGGTCCGCACCTTCTTCAACTTGCCGCAGTACTTCAAGGACACCGTGTGTCCCTATCAACCCACCTTGGAGGTTGGCTACTCCAACGTGCACCGCCTTTCCAAGGAGTTCTTTGCTGTACCGAACGCTCAGCATCGCACCATGTCCCGCTGCAGTGTGTTGATCGTGCTGTTTGCCGCGGCTGCAGGTGCGCCTGACAGCTGATGGCGAGTCCATTGACACCACCAACGGCGATGGCGACCTCATTCCCGAAGAGTACCGCTGTAGGCAACCTTCTTTGTGAGGAGTGCTCGTCTTTGGGCTCTGCGCCTCCTTTGCTGAGACGTTCCTCCTGCGTGCAGGCCTCGCCGTGGCGACTTTTAAGCTGTTGGACGGCCTAGCCAAGGATTGTCTGGCCTACATCGCCGCGGTGCGCCACCCCAGTAACAATGAGCCGCAGCCCACCCTCAACCAACCTTACCATGCTGCTTTTGATGCCGCACCAGGGGCTCGAGGTCGACGAGACGAAGCTGCTCTCGCTGACAGAGAGTTTTCCGCTCCGCGAAACGCAGCGCTCAGTCTCGTTCCTGCATGCGTTCAAGTACAGCGCTTCGCCAGACATCGCCCAACCGTGCCCACCGCACACCGACAGCGGGCTTGTCACTATCATCCCGTGCGCGCAGAACCCAGGCCTGGAGATCCTGGTGCCTCTGCCTTCTTCTCCATTACCATCTTCATCTTCAGCAAGTTGCTCACTTGGCTCTTGGGCATCAACAAGGATTGGGAGACCACGCGATGGCGAAGCGTCGAAGAGGGCGCATGTCATCCCACTGATTTTGTAGTGCTGGCCGGCGAGACGCTCGCGCGGCTCACCTGCAGCCACATCCAGGCCTCTGTCCACCGAGTAGCAGTACTGCCCCCGCCCCTCCCAAGTAAAGTCTGTAGAGCACTTGTTTTGGCTCATCATCTGCTCGGTTCAGGCCCCGAATGGAGCGTTGGTGGAGTCGACTGGTCAGGACATGGACGCTGGTTTCCGCTACTCGCTACCCTTTCAGCTGCGCGGCCGCCTGGACGCCGTCATCGACTCGGTTGCGTTGGCCAGCCCTGTGCTGCCTCCCGTGCCCGAGCGCCTCAGCCAGCCCATCACAGTGCGCGACTTCATACAGTAGCTCTTCTTCCTACAAAGGCCAAGACAACACAATTCAAACGTTTTCTTTTTCTTTTCTTTTCTGCCGAAAATGGCCTCAGTGCCATTCCTCCGGATTCTCTGCAACGTCCTTCCTAGTCGGTGAAAGAGAGCGCGTTGGTGTCGAGCATGGTCGAGTCGCGGAGCACCATCCAGGACTTGGTACAGCGGTTCGGGTGTATGTAGAGCAGAGGAACTCCGAAGCCTTTCCCTTTGTCGGCGTCGCGCAAGATGGCGTCCAGCTGCTCGCGATCTTCGGCCAACAAGGAGGCTGAGGAGAATGCATGCCAGGTGACGCGGTCCTCCGAGAGAGCATCAAGGAGAAAGAAGCCGTTGCCTCTGCTGGGATCGTCTCTTAAACATGCGACCTGGTCCAAACACTCTCTTCTGTTTCGAACTTCTGAGGCCCGTGATGCAGCGGCAATGGGGGTGGTGGAGCATCTTTGTTTGTGACCACGAAGCCAATCCTCGGACTGGCAGGACACCGAGCAGTAGTTCACTCTGCAACAGCTCGAGCAGATCTTCATGCGTTGGCGGACAACTGAGCAACTGATGTTTGAGCACTTGAAACAGACATATGGATAACGCTGGTTCAGTGAGGCGTTATCCATTACAATGGACACCGTGTGGCGGTCGTCTTCGTCGTCGTTGTCGTTGTTTCCTTCCTGCATCAACACCAACAACAAGCACGAACGCCAAGAAGTTGCACCGAAACAAAAGAGCAACTGATTTTTAAATAATTTCCTGGTGAACCTTGCACAAACCAGCGATGGAGAAGCGAGGGCGAAGCAGGGCATCCGTACCTGCGTGGGGCAGTGCGACTGTGCTGGTTGTGGTGGCCTGCTGCCTCTTTCTGGGAACTACGCCTGCTCATGCTGGCATCTTCGAGTACAACGATGCGCTTGGCTTCAATTCACGAATTTTAGAACGAGTTGCCATGTGGTCTCTGGACGACACGCCTGCTGGGTCTGCTCAGCCTGAGGCCAAGTTTGACCGTGAGTGCCCCCAATCTTAGTTGTTATATCAGATCTGAAGTAGCTAAGAGCTCAGCGAATCCCTTGTCCAGTGACATTTACAAAGCACAACCGAGGCGGCCACATCGAGGCGCTCTTCTTTTCCATTGATGAGCTTGAAAATGTCGGCTTCAAGGGGCCTGCTTACGGGGTACGTCTGCTTTTCTTGTCAAGAGGAGCCATGAAGAGGAAGAGGTTGACACATCAACGTGGCGGCGTGCTGCTCAGCGCTACCTGTGCTGCGCGCCCAACATGCACAACCCGCCGCACAACCCGTGCCCCTACGGGCAGGTGGCCCTCAACCCGAGCTACTACAACTACTCTTCGCCCACGTTCCACTACGAGCGGCTTGACTTCTTGACCTCCATCAGCGCTTACGCACACGTACCGCTGCCTCTTCACCTCCAGTCTTTTGCTTCGTTCCTCCCACCACTTCCATTTTATTTTAGTTGAATATTCGTTTTTTTTAATTTAGTTTATTATTTTATTATATTTTTGTTTATTGTCACATTTTATTGTTATTTTTTTTATATGCTACAAGTGAAAAGAATTGACCTCTTGCATTCCAGGACTTCCCGATCGAGAAGACGGGCCTCTACTACTTCATCCTCGTCAACTGCCAGGGCAGCGGCGTGGTGCGCTTCGCTTCCTCGCTTCTGCTCGTCATCACCATTGGCGCCATCCATCTCGAGCTGACGGTCCAACACAGGAGAGCGTGACGGTGACGGGCACCACCGAGTGGAAGAACCCCTACGGCTACCTCAACGGCGATGAGTTTGGCTTCCTGCCGGTGCGCACCATCTCGTCGCCGTCGTCGCCGTCAGGACGTCACCACGCATTGGTGCATTTCAGCTGAAGACGTGTGCGCTCTGGGTGTGGGC
>NAVB01000859.1:0-24793 GCA_002179805.1 Acanthamoeba lenticulata
ATTCATGTTGCCTTGCGGCCAAATACAGAAGGGGGGGGGACTTTTTTGTCGCCACCCGCCCCTTGAAAGAGGAGCACCCACCCCAAGAAGGCCAGCATGGCGTCTGGAGCAGGTTGGCTCTCCAGCTCTTTTGATCCCTTTGCGCCAGTACATTTTCTGATCTTGATCGGGTGCGTGTACAGAGCAGTCAGAAGGTATGTAGCGCCTGGTGGCGCACTTCCGATTTGTTTTGCACTTGAGCGTTAACATGTTAACCCCACGATAGTGTATGTGGCGATATACTCGTTCGACGGAGTAGAACCTGGCGACCTTTCATTCAAAGAGGGGGATCGAATCACTGTCATATCCAAGGTTACGAGGGCTCTTCTTTACTTCAGCATGGTGGCCACGGCAATTTCTGACCCACGCCAGCAGCATGACCCATATTGGTGGCAAGGGACATGCAATGGCCAGGTCGTCGGCATTTTCCCGTGCAACCACGTCGAACCGATACCAGCTGCCGTACGGCCCCCAACCGGGGCACACAGTGGCCTGGGCTTTTGTGTGGCGTTTAGTGATTTCGAAGGCGTGGAGATCGGCGACCTGAACTTCTACACGGGCGATCGCATCCGGATTCTATCGAAAGACCAAGGTGCTCGTCTTGACTAGAGCCCACAGCACGTAGCAGCAACCATTGTCTATGGTGCATTCACACGCGAGCAACGCTAGGGGATTGGTGGTTTGGCGAGTTGAATGGCAAGCAGGGCATTTTCCCAAGCAACTTCACCACCGAAGAAGATCCAGGCAGCTCTCTGGCGCACAACATGTCCCCCGTCGAGGCCAGCTACGAGCATCAAGAAGGGTCTTCTTGGAGCGCCGCTCCAGCACTTCATGCTGCGGCCCCGAAAACCAGCCCTCTTCCTCCTCTCCCGCCTCAAGCTGGCGTTCCCACGAAGAGTCCTCTCCACTCAACTGGAGCCCACTCTCCCTCTCCTCCTGTGCCGCCCCCTCATGCCCTTGCCCCTCCTTTGCCGGTTCACAGCAACGCATCTCCCCAACCGTCAACTTCCACGGCCTGGAGCTCCCCGCCTCCTCCTTCGATCCCGCCAGCCGCGCCTGTGGCTGGACCGCCTCCTCCTCCTGCAGCTGCGCCTCCACCTCCTCCACCAGCGTTCACCCCTCCGCCTGGTGCAGCTGGGCGAGGCGCTCTGCTCAACAGTATTGAAGGCTTCTCCAAAGGCAAACTGAAGAAGAGCAAGATCAATGACCGCAGTGCTCCTCTGCTCTCCTCAAGTACGCCTTAACTGTGAGAAAAATGCGGCGTTCGTGGGTTCAACCATGGCTGATGCTCACACGCGAGTGCAGAACCTGACCCGGCCAGCTCAGGAGGTGGTTCAACAGGAAAGCCGCCCATGGCAGGCGGTTTGTTCGCAGGTGGTATCCCCAAGTTGAGATCCGCCACGAGCACGGCTTCGTCAAGCTCACCAGCAGCAACTCGTACACCCTCTGCACTGTCTTCGCCAGGTAAACGATCCAATCTCAATGAAGATGGGGCGTTATCTGATGATCGGACCTGCTTGTGCACAAAACCAGCGCCCGGGCGAGGCTCTCCACGCATGGCTACCCCCTTGGTAAGCCGACCACCGGCTGGAGCATCAGTGCAGCCGGAGGCGCCAATTCGTGCAGGACTCGCAGGACGGACCGGCCTTGCGAGGGCTAGCCCATCCACAGCTCCTCCTTCCCAGCCTCAAGCAACTCCAACGTTTGGTCGTCCAGGGCCGTTCCGAGCAGGAACCGCCCCAAGGCAGTCATCGCCCACACAAACGGCCAGGTTTAGTGGAGCAGCCCCCACCCGCCAACCTGGGCCGTCACCAGCCCCCGGATGCATGAGACCTAGCGGCTCCTCTTCGCCAAGTTCTCCAAGTGGTCGTACCCATGGCACGCTTCCTCTGGCCAGAGGTGCTCCTACCCGCACCGGAACTCCTGCTTTCAGAACTCAAGGAGGCATGAACCGGCCTATCGGCACTTCTCCAGCGCCCTCCGCGCGAGGGGGGTTGGCTACTCCTCCTTTTGGTACACTCTGCATCAAGAAGAGAGACAAGAAGAGGAGCACTCATTCCCCTCTTGCAGGTGTACCGCGTGGATCAACTCCCGTTCGAGGAGGGCTCTCGTCCGCCCAGCCGCAGAGATCAATCAACCCTGCCGCTAGTGAGTTCGCGGCCAAGCTGCAGTTCTTCCGCAGTGGCGGTCAACAGTAGCGGTAATCACAAAGATGACAGTAAGATAAGAAAAGTTTTAACAGCGAGTGCACAAACTCATCCGTTCCCTCCTCACGTTTTTGATATCCCAAAACAATTTTTTGCAGATTTCATCTGGTAGTCGATACACACGCACACCACCACCACAGCAAGGGTGTTCGCGAGCCTTAAGGGGGGGCTCGGCTGGGCAGAGCTCACTGCGGGCGAGAGAAGCGAGAGGACTGCTCCATAAAGGAGATCTCCAGGGCGGAGAGGGACTTGAGCTGCGCCTGCAGCTTGGTCTCCTGCTCCTTCAGCGCCACCTTGTTGGGTCCCACCTGGAACAGCTCGGCGAGCTGAACGTCAGACAGCGACGTCACCTTGCCTTGCACGGCACCCCACAAGTCGCTTTGCCTGTGTGTGTCACGTGGCGCACAGGAGTCAGCTTGCGTCATGGCCACCGGCTTATGGAAAGAGAAGGGCAGAGGGGGGGGGGAGCGCACATGGGCACAAAGAAGAAGTTGTGGAACTTGAGCAGGACGTTGGTGGCCACACGTTCCCTGATCTTATTGAACAGGATGCGGGCGAGGGCGGTGACCTCCTCCTTCTGCTCGTAGAGGTTGAGGTTGTGGCACTTCTCCGGGAACGTGTGCTCGCTGAAGCTGTAGCCGGATGAGCCATCACGATGGCGCGTCTCCGTGAGCCCACGCGCCACAGGAGAAGGCAGGAGGAGGAGGAGAGGAAGAGAGGAGGAGGAAGGGGCACGTACTGGACCATGTCCCAGTAGATTATCTGGGTGCAGTAGAACTCGTCCTGGCACTTCTCGTAGCAGTCCTGGGCCACCTCTTCCACAAAGTTCATGAAGAGGACCTTCACACTGTGAAGGAAGTACGGGAAGTCGCCCTGCTGGTCGTTGATGGCGAGCTTGTCCACATGGCCGGTCGACAGCCGATTCGCCCTCGAAGCGTTCGTGTTGGGCCGCATGGTGACTGCACATCAAATTGAGGGTCATCCGCGTGAGCCGGAATGGATGGAATGCAGCCATTGGCGAGGAAGCTGTGGAGAGGGTCGTACAGGCGGAGGTGTTCATCTTGTTGGTGGCGCTCTGGGCGCTCTTCTTCAGCTTCTGAACGGCGACCATCTTGTCGACGATATCGACCAGCCGCTTGAGGATGAAGACGGCTCGAGTCTTGAGCTGCTCAATCAGCGGCTTGAGCGTCTTCTCCACCTTCCGCTTGGCCAGGTCGCTCGCCACCCAGGCGAAGTTGGACACCGTCGAGATCTTGGTCGGGCCGGCCGAGCAGGCCACGTCGTCCATCGTCACGAGCCCCATCTCTGCAGCCACGTGCTTTAGAGGCCAGGTCCCCAGGGCGATGGTCATCGGGGGGAGAGCGAGAGAGAGAGAGAGAGAGAAAGGGAGGACGGACCGGTGTGATCGGTGATCGCGCGGAACTGGGAGAGGACGCGCTCGAACTGCTGCTTGCCGTAGAGCTTGTTCTGGGCGTAGGGGATGTTCCACTCCTCCGGGTACAGGATGATCGGGCGGAAGCTCAGGTCGAGCCAGTCGCCAATTTCTGGATCCCACCACCACCACCAGATACACACATATATATATATATATGTGAGTGTATGGCAACATTTTAACATCAAGAGCGTGGGTTCTGGTCAGTGCTCTCCTTTCCCCCCCCCCCCATGATGGTGACGATGATGATGATGGTGGTGGAGAAGGGTGCGCACCGGGGGTGTCCATCTCCTCCTCGAGGGTCTGGCCGTTCTGGGTGGGGATGCCGTCGAGGGTGCCCTTGACCAGGCGCTCCAGGTTCTGCAGGAAGGACATGGCATAGGCCGTCGCCAGCGTGCGCAGACGCGCGGGATCCAGGTTGGCCTGCTGCTCTCCCACGTCTTGCAGTTTCTGCGGCGCGTCACCCCATCACCATCACCACCATCATCACCATCATCCACATCACCTCGTGAGCCGACGCGAAAGGGCAGAGGAAAGAGGGAGCAGCCGAAAGAAGAAGAAGAAGAAGGAAGAAGGAAGAAGAAGGAAGAAGCATACGGCCATGATGGAGTTCTTCTTGGTGGTGAGGTTCTTGAGGATCTCCGGAACGACCTCGAGGTAGTGCCGCCAGGACTGCTCCAGGAGGTACCGCCTGAGGCAGTGGACACCGATGGCGCTCATGTGCCTCTTGTCGTACTGCAGCGACTCGAGCATCTTCATGTCGTCCTTGATCGCGTCCGCGATCTTGTCCTTGAACGCTGAGCAACAGAGGAGATTAACACGAGATGAGAAGAGGTAGGAGAAGAGAAGAGAAGGAGAAGAACGTACTCTGGCCCTTGGAGTATACGGCGGAGGCGCCAGCCGGGACGCTTGTCAGGAACGTGCGGCAGTTGGACGGGAAGCTGTAGAGGTACTTGTTCACGTCCTTTGACGTCAGCAGCGTCCGGAGGTGCTCCTGATGCGTCACGCGCGCCCCGACGGCGCGTTGGTGTCAGGAAATGGCATTCGATGAAAGAAATGGCATTCCACCACCATTGTTGAGGATGGAGGCGCACCTGGAACTTGGTGTAGACAAAGACGGTGCGGTGGTACTTGGGGTCGATGCCCTGGACCACACGCGGCATGACGTAGGTGGGCGTGACCGCCTCCTCCACGGCGACGATGAAGCGCTCGGCGGGAGTGATGAGCTCCAGGATGGCCTGCTGCATGCGCGCGCTCTTCTTGTCCTCCGGCGGGCGGTTCCGGCGCCGCTTCTTGGACGACTCGGCCCCCGAGTCGCCTTCCTCGAAGCTGCTGCCCCGGTCGTCCCCACCAGCCATGCTGCTGTCGTTCGACGGCGGAGCCTTGGCGGGCGATGGAGGCTCGGACTTGGTCGGAGTGCCGCCAGGTCCCGGCGTCGCGGCAGCCGGCGCTCCGGAGGCCGCGGGCGTGCTTGTCGCTGCCCCAGCGCCGCCCTCACCTGCGATTGCACACGCATGGGAGGAGCGAGGTCAAAAACAACAACCCTGACGCCAGGGGAAAGAAAATGGGGAAAGAAAATTGGTGGGGAAATCAGGTACCCGACGCGGAGATGGCGGATCCCGCAACGGAGGCTTCGTCCCGCTCGGTGTCGCTGTCGTCTTCGTCATCCTCGCCCAGGAAGTGCTTGGAGAAGGGCACCAGGGCCGGCGTGTCGATGAGGCTCATGTTCCACACCTGACGCCACTCGTAGTGGATGTAGATGGGCACCGTGCTGTACACGTTTCTCTTCAATATCTCCTTCGACACCTCATCTACGGGCACCTGTTGTCGTTGTTGTTTATCCCATCGTCAGCCACCATTTGAGGGCGCTGGAGCGAAAACACAACCACACAACCAGCCACGAAAAGGCAACCAAGTGCGTACCTCAATGTCGCGGCAGAACTCGGGCGCCTTGGACCAGAGGAACTCGTCGCGCTTGAGTGTCACCTTGGGATCCACGCAGGCCGGATTATTGATCAAGTTCACGTGTATTGGGCGCTTCGTTGGCTTCCGTGGCACGCAGTCAAGGAATCATTATTTGATCGAGGAAGGAGATTTGGGGAGGGGGGAAGAGGAGAGAGAGGGGGGGGGAAGAGGAAAAGAGGATATCTTTGGTCAACGAGTGCCCCAGAAAGGCTTCCATTAACATGCTCTTGCCGTGGTTTGCTTGGCCGATGAACACAAACTCAGGAGGATCAAGGCTCGTGTTGAGCCTAGAACCGATTAAAGAAAGGAGTTTTTTTTGATTCTTAGTCTCCTTTCCCTTTGAGTGCTGTTTGTGTAGCCAAGGGAGACGTACTCTCGAGCCAGGTTCATGATTTTGCTGAAAGTGTCATAGAACTCTGGCTGGTATTCGGCATAGGGTCTTAACGAGAAGTAGAACAGTTAGTTGAGTGACGATACGAGGGGACAAACGGGACAGCGTACTTTCGGTTGAAATCCATGATGGTTGATGGGTGAGCCTTCAAGTGTTATCTTTTAGAAAAATATTCTTCCTTCCAACTGAATGAAGAACCGTTCTTCACTTTGGATGACACAAGCCGTTTGCTCACGCTCCCCCTCTGGCCTTCTTTTTTTTCCTCCCTGACTGTCCAGCGGTCGCGGTGCCCTTTCCGTTGCCCGCCTTTTTCCTTTCCCAACCCAACGCTCTTTTTTAGTCGACCTACGCTAACCCAATCAAAAAATCAAGGCACAAGGAAAAAAAAATCGAAGCGAGAACCGAGCAAAGAGAAAGAGAGAGGCACCAGGTTGTTCACGCCGGCGTATTTACAAAAGCGACGGCTTGGTTCCCCTTTGGGGATGGTGGCCTCAGCTACAACTTCGAAGCGTCAGCAATAGCTTGACGGAGTGGAGTGAGCTCAGGACGTTCTGGCTGGCATTTCCTCTCTTGATCCAATGTACAGGTTGTGGTGGCTAGACTGAGGTTACACGTTCCTCCTCTACGTCGATGCTTCGCAGTTATGGCACAGCAGGTACATCTGCAAGGCCCGTCTGGGTTAGTCGCAGGTAGAAAGACAGAAGCACAAGGAAAGTGTGTGCGGGCGTGGCATGTGGCCTACTCTTTGCCACGCTCACACACATTTTGCAAAGTCGGGTAGAGCTACCTGTGTGCCTATCTCGTGGAAGGCCTCCCGAAGGACTTGGCGATAGGCCATGCAGAGGTCGGTCCACGATGTCAAGTCAAAAGGGTCAGCTAACCACGACCGGTTGACGTAGGGAATGGCCAGCAGCGGTTTGTTGAGGTGGCGCAAGTAGATGTTGTAGCCTATATAACGCAGCGCCAGGCTGTAGCGCTCGTCTGATGGCGGCACCTGTGCGAAGAACTGTTCAGCAAGCCGGTAGTCCCTCTTGCTGTAGTAGTAGATGGCCTGGTGGAACAGGGCTCAGGCGTAAGCGATAGAAAGAAGAGGAGGGAAGAGCCACAGAGGGAAGGAGCAAAAGAAGTTCTACCTGGTCCCACGGCGTGGGGTGGACAGGGGGCATGCGTGGGCTGAGGCCGACTTGGGCGTACGCGTACAAGTTGATCGTGAGAAACACGAAGCCCGCCGAGTAGAGAACCAGAAATACAAAGCTGTACAAAGCAAAAGTGGCGAGCGAGTTCCACCAGCGCCAGTTTACAATGATCATCGCTGCAGGGGATGCTGCTTGTGCCTGTGACGATTTGGCCAAACTCGCATCTCACCGCCCTTTAACCGCGTAATCTTCCCCCTTGCGCGACGAAGCCGAGCGCAGAAATTAAGACGAACAAAGAGAGAGATGTGCAGAGCCCCAAACAGCTGTTTAGAGGGCTGCGAGGCGTGAGTAAGTCAGTGAAGGAAACACGAAGCAGTCACGGAAGCTGCCCCTCGCCCAGCGCGAAAACATTCCTGTCCTTTCCGCCTGTTGTCGCGGCGAATACCACAAAAATTCGGAGGACGAAATTCGCTTGATCGGCGCACGAACATGCTTCCTTGTTTGCGCCAAGTACTCCATTTAATTATTATTATTATTTTTATTTACGTTTTTTCGCCTAGCGTGATTAAATAAAAGGGGAAGAAAGGACACAACAACAACTCATACACCAACCTCGCCATCCTCCTACTGGGCCCGGATGATGGCAGACAGCTTGGTGGCCTCCTCCTGGGGCAACGACGACAGGACCTGCTGCACGGCTTCAGCAGGCACCGCCTGCGCCAGCTTCTTCACGATCTCGATCATCTTGGCGTTGGTCTGGAGAGCACAAACACACACCAAACGACGACGAAATGAGCGCCAGAAGTAGCAAGATCTTGCTGCGGCAGAGGCGATGGCAACGCACGTTTTCGGTAACCAGAGCGGTGCCAACAGCTGTGCCGAGGATCTTGAACAGCTGGGGCAGGTTCTGATAGTTGGTTCCCAGCACGGTGGACGTGTGCTGCTCGATGAAGATGGTGAGGTTCTCGTAGGTGATCGAGGCCTCGACTTCGTCCTCAGTCACGGGCAGGTAGGACAAGAAAACCGGCATCATCTGGTTGATCTGATTTGGACGCGCAAGATCGGCCAGTGTGAGATTCCTTGCACAGTGCCGAGGAAACGAAATAATGGCGCTGGTGCAAGACAGCTACGTACATCGATGCCAGAAGCCTGGTACCGGATGACCTTGGCCACGGCAGAGATGGCGTTCTCAGTGGCATGCACATTTTCGGGATTCCGCGACTCGGCGTGCTTGATTACGCTATCAAGGCGGCGGGCGATATCTACCCAAGTGAAATCACAACAAGCCTCGTGTCAGGTCTCTTGAAGAAATCAGAAGGATGAGGTCTTGAGGAGAGCGAACCGCCAATGATGGGCGCCATGCTGGGACCACCAAACTGAGCACACAGGCCAATGCCAAAGACGGCAGCCTGGCGCACAGAGGCGTTGGCGTCGGTGATGTAGTTGACCATGGCCGGCAGGAAGTCCCGGTAGAGGGGCAGAGCAGCACCCTCGCAATGCTCCAGCATGTCATCGAGCATGCACAGGCCGATCTGCCGGTCGTGCGGCGCCTTCTGCGGGTGCTGTGATGGGATGGTGGGTGGCAAAGGGAAATGTTAGCATGGGCACAACTATTTAATGTGTGCATACTGTGTGGTGAGCGGGAAGGAAGGCAGTGGGCCGAACCAGGAGCTGGAGAGCGACGGGGAAAAGCGTCTCCGAGAAAGAGCGGATGATGCCGGCCTTGTGCACCTTGGCGACCTTGCCAATCACCTCACCCATCTCGGCAATCAGTTCCTCCTCCTTCTCGTTCTCCACCTCGAGCTTCTCGGCCTCCTCCTCGTCAAAGTCCTCGCACTGCTTCTCCTCTGCGGATTGGGAGGGGGGGGGGATAAAATGAGTAAACCGCCCTCAATGCAAAGGAGGGAAACGCAAGGTGGGTACGCACCAAGACGGGTCTTCATGCGGTTGTCCCTCTCCGCGATTTCAGCCTTGATCACTTCAAAGACCGAGCGAATCTGGGCCTCGGTCATCAGAGTGCCACAGAGCTCAATGCACTGCGCAACAAGCGGCCCCGGTGAGATGTTTCACTACAGACACAGACAGGGCCCATTCATGGGGTCAACAGAAAAGAAGCACAAAGGGAAACGCACCTCGCCAAGAACCTCAAACATTAGGGCGGTGATCTCAACGTCGATCTCCTGCTGAATGGCCTCATGGAGATTGGTGAGGATGATGCCGAAGAGGGCCACGACGGGCTGATTGGTCTGCCCAGTGGCCTCCTGGTGGCGCTTGACTGACTCCAAAAGAGCCGACATGGCCGACACGGCCGCACGGCGAACGCCATCGTGGAAGTAGAACTTGACGAGCGGGATGAGCACGGTGGCCACCTTCTCGACGTAGGGGAAGAAGCCCTCCTTGAGTTCGGCAGCGTACTGGTAGATCATGTTGCACGCCGTCGCCTTCTCCTCCATCAGCGTTGTGTTGATGCCGATTCGCTTATCGCCGATAGGAATGTACTGCCAGCCGTCCTGCTCGGTGTTGCCTTCATCTGGGTATCAGGAGAAAAACGGAGTAAGCATGCTTGGCATTTGGAAAGCATGCATGATCAAGAGGGAAGGTTGTCACCATCTCCTTGCACGGTGAGGTCGGGATCGAGGCCGGCCGAGTGGAGAAGTGGCGGCATGACGACCTCCAGGTAGGGCACAAACTCCTGCCCGAGGGCCTTGCACACGCGAGCCCAGGCCTGGAGGAGGAACGAGACCTGCGGATCGTCCGACTCGAGGTTGGACTGCTGCGTGGCATAGAGCACCTGCACGACCTCCTTGGCGTCGGCATAGAACTTCTCCTTGCCCACGGCTACGCCGATGAGGGTGATGCACTCCATGGCCTTGCCGCGCAGCATCCGCAGATCCTTGCGATTGGCGTTCTTCAGAACCTCCTTGAGGAAGGGCATGAAGACTTCGTAGTACTTGGTGAAGCGGCCCTCGATGACATCGGCGAGAGCAGCAACAGCGGTGATGGCCTGTTCGAGGACCATCTTGTTGCCGCCCTGCAGCAGAGTCGCAAGCTTGCTCATCAGGGGATCCAAGTACGGCTCGAGAGTCTCGAGCGTGACGCCCTCGCAGAAGTTGATAACGGCCGACGCGGCGTGCGACTGCACTCTGTGGGTCACGATCATGCGTTAGTCACGCGCTCTTCTTCCATCAAGGAGCGCTCGCGTGGCAGAGCGCAAAAGAAAAGGGATCAAAAGGAAAAGAATTTCTCTCTGCCGAGCAAGCCACAAACGGCTAAACGGCCCAAGCGGGCCAGCGCTTGGGGCTGAATGAATGCAGGGGCGGAGGGATGCCTAGAGGCCATTCTTACACAGCAATGACTCAGAAAGACTACATGACCACCGAAAGGTGGGTGTGCGCCTCGACTGACTTGGCTGTCGAGCGGCTACACCTCCACAAGGGAGACTTCACCACTCGACAGCCAAAGCGAAGCGCAGTAGTCCCGCTCTAAGGGCCGTGTGATTACGACAACAAACACAGATCACCACAACACTAATAATAAAAATAAAAATAATAAAAAGGCGTGTACAATACCGTGGGTTGTCCTTGTCGTCCATGACACTCATCAGAGCAGGCAGGACCTTGGCGTGGAAGCTGCTTTGCAGAGTCGGGCTGAAGTCCGTGAACATCTGACCGAAGGTGTTGCACGCCGCCCATCGCACGCGCGGGTGGGGATCGGCGAAGTGGGGCATCACCATGCTGCGCAGAAACGAGTCAGCAAAGGGTGTCATAGAGCCGAGCGCACACGGAAAATAAATTGTTTCGTTTACACGAATTAAGTTATCAGCTACTTGTTTTCGAATCACGCTTTGATTCATGTAATACATGCGTAAAAAGTTTGTTTGCATCATGTAAGGTAACGAAACGCACCAGACAAATAGACATACAGACAAAACGTTAATGGGGAGGGGAGGGGAGGACATACTCAATGACACTCTCCAAGTGCGGGACAAGGAAACGATGGCAGCCCTCGCCCACAAGCGAAATAGAGGTAAGGCCGGTGAACCGTTGCTTCCACTCCGAAGACTGAGTAAGCTTGGGAATGACAGCGAACAGGACCGGAATGAGGGTCTTGCCACCTGCGCATAAGACTTAGCTCAAGTTGAAAGTTCAAAATAAACTTTTAAAATAGGTTGCATACCAAGCGAAAGAGCCAGACGATCAAGACATTCAGAGCCCACACTGTGGTTGGTGGCGTCAGCTTCATCGTCGTCTTCGTCCTGCCAAAATAAAAAACCAGATGCGGTGAGACCTCGGTTATGAAACCAAGAGGAAAAACGTGAATGTTTGCTGATAACCATAACCCTCCTACGGGGGATGACGTACGTCGTGCGAGCCCCACTCTGGGTCTTCCTCGATGTCAAGCATGAAGTTGAGCACGACGGGAACGAGATTCTGAACAAAGTTGGGAATCTTGCGAACCATGCCAGCCCGCTGCTCAGCGAGGGTGACAAGGAACTCGAGGCCAAGCTGGCGAATGCCATCTTGAAGTTGAGTGGTGTTGGCAATCGTGAGCATCGCGTTGACCACAGTCGCCAGGTGAGGCCGGAGGAAGGTAGGCTCAACATCAGCCAACTCAACAAGAATTTGAAGAGCATCGAGAGCTTCATCCTCCTTCTGCTGGTTGAGGCAAGTGCTCACCACCTAAGCGGATTTGAAATTTGATTCTTGTCAACACTCCGCACCTCATTAATTGGCCCAATGTGAATTCACGTACGTCAAACATGATAGGGATCCAATGTTGAAGCTTGAGCTTTTCTTTGTCGTCCTCAAGAAGTTGCACAAAACTAACACAAGCTCCCAGAGCTGCCAAACGAACCTGAATCGTTTAAAAGCAAGAATTAGGAAAATGAAGATTTCACTATGGATGGGAATTTTTGCTGGCGCAGATGCACAACGCACCCGGAGGCTCTTTTGGTCGGTGAGGCCAGCAGAAAGGACCTGCTTGAGGACATCAAAATGACTGACGAGCGATTCGCCGAGGTAAAGGCAGAGTTTGCTGAAGATGTCCAAGGAGCTCTTCCTATGTTCATCGTTCTCGGAGGTCGTGAGGCGGAACAAGAAGGGCAGAAGTTGCGGCCACTGCTGCATAATATCAGCCTCCACTTCACCAAACGCGGTGAGGAAGAGGGCCAATTCGCTGATAGTGTCGCAAAGCTTCTTTCGGCCTGAGGCCGCCGGTTCCTGCTCGACCGCCGCAAGCAACTCCGTCTTGATAGTCTGTTGTGTTTGGGCATTGAGCTTGCTCCAAAATCGCACAGTCTGCTTTTCGGCTGAGGTCTCTTTCGAGATGAGAGTCTTACGGAGCAGCACCATGCTGAGCTCTCGCACCTGAGTATAAAGAGTTTGTGTTTTTGATAAGCAACCGACTTACGCCATGGAGGAATCAATCACTTCGACGCACCGACTGATTCTGAGAGGTGCGGACGGCCTGGATGAGCGCCATTGTCACGGTATCGGGGGCGTGCTTGACCGCATCGTTGAAGGCCTTTTCGGCCTGTCCTCGGACGACATTGTCCGAGGACATCAGTTGCACGATGAGCTGCTCAAAATCGGCCATCTTTGTGAATTACGGACAGCTACTGCCTCTTGTGGCTGAGTTGCTCTTTCTCTGGCCCGAATGCGCTGGGGTTTCGCGCCTTCCTGATCCGCCGGCAAAAAGACCAAAACCAAACCCCGTGTCTTGGCTTTTGTATTTTTTTTTATGGTGTTTTTGCCGTCATTCCGCCACCTCTTTTTTCCCGGTTCGAGTTCTTGGGGTTTTCTCTTCTCCGTGTATGCAGCGACGGCATGTGTGGCGTCCGCTGCTCCGGCTGCTTGGCCGCCTACTCGCGGACCGCGTGTCGCCCTTGGCCTGTGGTTTTTGGCACTCCGTGGTTTAGTTCGGGAGGAGATCGGGCCGCCTGCTGGACAAACCGTGGACGTACCAAGAGAGTTCCAGACAAAATACTGATTGCCCACGGTCTCGCGCATGACAACGACTTGCACCTTGGTGTTGGGGCTGACGATGACTGTCTTCGGGTCAACGTTGATTCCGCTCAGGGTGTGATTGATCACCTTAAAGTGCACTTGAGTGTAGCAGCTGCCACCGGTGCAAAAGGGATCGAATATGTCGGTTGATCGGGAAACACCGTCGAACACGACCGACGCGGGGAGAGCCACTTCCAGATTGCGCGCAGCGAATCGCTGGCCCACATCCCACTTGAGCGTCTGTCGGCCCTCATCCAACACCACACTTCCGGCTGTCGGTGATGCCTGCACAGTGGTGATCTGACCTCTGCCGGTTGTCAAACTGCTGTGAGAACGTGCTATGGGAGGTTTGGCCCGGAGTCCAATAATCACACACCAGGAATCCCTGGCGTACCGATTGGGAAAGGGAACATGCACTTGGCAGTACTCAAACTCGTTGTTGACGGCGTCGTCCAACTTGAGCTGGGCTAGTATCTTCAACTCGCTTCCTGCCACATCAACCTCCTGCAATTCACACGAGAAGGTTCCGTGTGAGGGCGAGAACATAAAGTGGCGCTTCAGCCTCCTGAGTACGACCTTCATCTGGTAGAACCCGCGCAAGGGCAGCTTGGGCAGGGATGTGACCGTGTAGCTGCACAGCGGAAATTGGCCCAGCGGCGGAGTGAAGGTGAGCTTCTTTGTGGCCATCACATCCGTCGCCCGCACGCGGGAGTCCAAGACAAAGCCCTCCACTCGCGCGGCAGGCTTGCCGCCGGGGGCGCTCGTCGGAAGGGACAACGAAATGGTGACCTCTGGCAACCCCTCGATGTCCGCCTGCACTCGCACGATCTGATGCTAGTATCTACGCCGCCTGGGGCTTGTCGGGGCGGCAGCGAACGAACCTTGCAGAAGATGGTGCCATGCACTTGGCACGCATCGGGCACCGATTCGCTGTCGTACTGCGAAGCCTTGATCTCCTCGCGGATCATGAACTCCAGACGTTGCTTGCCCTTGTAGAAGTAAGGCTTCCACGCTGGGCGCTGTTCGGGGCGCGAGCAGGCGCGCAGCAAAGGCACGAGGCATTAGCAAAGGAGGGAGACCCGGCGAGGAGGAGGATGAGAGGTTTTTTACCTTCACGTCAACAGAGAGCGGCTGCAGGCCAGAGGGGAAGCCAAAACGCTTGATGGACTTGACGTTTGGGACGCTGGTGTCTGACGGCGTGCCAAATGGCATGAAGCAGTTGATGTACATCAGCAACTCGGCCATTTGTTTTGCGTCCTGTTGCCCCAATTCAGCCTTTTGGTCCAATCGGTCGAGACAGTGCTCTATCTAGGGCGGGGCTGTACATAGGGGGGCTCACAGGAGGCAAAGCCGGCGATATCCTCGACCAGGCAGAGCGCGGCAGTGATGCACGGCCTGCCCCGTTCGTGTGTGTTCAGAATGTGTGTCGGTCTTAGTCGCCACGCGCGGAACGAGTGAGTCCACAATGAATCGGTTTTACTACTTACAGGGCGAGGAGCTGGTCGTAGTGCGAAGGACTGCCCGTGGCGGGTGGTGAGGAGGAGGACTCGCTTCGAGGACTCCACAGTGTTCGGTTGACTTCCGGGAGGCCGACGAAGTAGAGCTCGGACCCATCAGCCTGTCAACCGCCACAGCAGCACGTGTGGGGGGTCACCTACGCGTTTGACGAGATGATGCATGCCGTCTGCGCATGTGCGTGTACCTTCTCCCTCGAGATAAAGACTACAGGGCCTAGTGACAGTGTAGAGGGAGTGGAGACCGCGGGAGACTGCTTGGTGATGGTGAGCACCTGGTTGGTGGGCGATGCTCGCGCGGCGAGTGCCTTCATGAACAGTCGCACGAAGTCGCTGTCCGGCGGTGGTGGCATGTAGCCGCCCTCCGTGTGCGCCAGCCGCACGCGGTTCTCGACCGTCGGGAACCGCCTGACATGCGATTTGTTTATAAAAATGCTTTTTTAGAGGCAAGATAAGTGCTGCTACCTTGACAGCACGGCTACCGGCTCAACATCTTTTGCCACGCTGATGAGCCACACGCCGCGCAAGCTGGCCATCTCTGTAAAGTTTCTCAAGCTATTTCTTTGATGAAATTAATCTATATCACCGAAAGGCAACCAGGAAAGAGTAGAGAAAACGGAATAGAAGAGGGAAAAGGCAAAAAGGACACACCCTCTTCATTCTTCTCGTGGCTACGGTCAAGGCCATGGTGGACGTGCTGCAGATCCCTCGCCTCACTGGCCTTTTGCGTGCACACAACTCGCCACAGAAGGAGAAGACGTTCGATGTTGAACAAGAGTTCATCAAGCGGGATGAGCAGCTTCGCAAGGAACAGCGGAAGAGAGAGGTGCGGGGAGTCGCTGATGGATCTACGGCCAATGACCGCCAGCTGACCTGGGCCTACTTCGAACCGCCCAAGTCAGCCGACCCCGCCATTCAGCAAGAGGCGAAGCAAATCCAAACGATTTATCAACAATTCCTTCTCCTCGTGCCCAAGATAGTTGGCGACGAACTCTCTACGTTTGAACTTCACAACTCGGCCATGTTCATCTTCGACGCGCTGGCCGACGAGGCCAAGAGCGTAACCGCGAAGCGCGAACGACTGCGCAACTACTTCGCCACCATCGACAACGGCACGTTCAACCACGCCGCGGCTCTCGTGACCCAGCTCGTGGCCTGGCGCGCCAAGGTCAAGGCCAGCGACCTCGCCCCGGCCGCTGACGCCGCGACGGCGGCAGAGAACAGCTCTACGCAAGAAGCCGAGACAAAGGAATTCGGCGCAGACATTGATTTCTCGTTCGATTCCGATTTTCTGCTACGCGCCTTCATCGATACCCCACCGCAGCAAGCGGGGTCCCAGCAGCAACAGGAAGGGGCTGCAGCTCCTGCCACAGGCGGATCCAAGAAGGGGCGCAGGAGGCGAGGCGGCGCCGGCGGTCAGCAGGCTGCTCCTGCAGGCGACGAGGCCACGGTGAGCGCGTGGGAGGGAGTAGAAAAGGAGGTCATCGACGAGGCCTGGCTGGCCAACCAGTGCGAGCGGCACCTGCAGATCACGAACGGGTCGCTGTCGGTGAAGGAGCTGGCGGCGTCGATCCTGCGCATCCTGTCCGACCGTAGTATCAAGACCGACCTCCAACTGCAGGACCAGCTGTTTGGTCTGCTGGGCGAGACGAGCTTCGAGTTCATCAGCCTGCTCGTCCAGCGCCGCGCGTCGATCCTGACCTTCTACGCGCACAACAAGCGGCTGGTGAGCCATCACCAGCAGCAGCAGGACGGCGGGCCGCGACCGCCGGCGATGATCAGCCCGATCACGGTGACGACCGAGGACGACAAGTTCCTGCGGAAGCTGCAGCGAAAGGAGGCCAGCAAGCGGAGCCGGCGCGGCGGCGGCCCGGGGCTCGTCCTGGAGCCGGAGCCCGAGGACCACCGGGCGTCGCTGGGCTTCACCGGGGACCCGGTGGCCGGGTCGGGGGCGAGCCGCAAGGTGGTGCTGCCGGAGGGGACGGTGCGGATGGACACCAAGGAGTACGAGGAGGTGCGGATCCCGCCGACCAAGCCCGGGGCCGTGGGCGACGGGGAGCGGCTGGTGCCGATCAGCGAGTTCGACGAGTGGGCGCGGCCCGTGTTTGGGAGCATCAAGGCGCTCAACCGTATGCAGTCGCGTGTGTTTGAGGCGGCCTACCGGTCCAACGAGAACCTGCTCGTGTGCGCGCCGACGGGCGCCGGTAAGACCAACGTGGCGCTGATGGCGATCCTGCACGAGATCGGGCAGAACTACAGCTACGGGGTGATCCGGCGGGAGCGGTTCAAGATCATCTACGTGGCGCCGATGAAGGCGCTCGCGCAGGAGATGGTGGAGAACTTTGGGAGGCGGCTGAAGCCGCTGGGTATCGTGGTCAAGGAGCTGACGGGCGACATGCAGCTGACCAAGCGGGAGCTGACGGAGACGCAGATGATCGTCACGACGCCGGAGAAGTGGGACGTCATCACGCGCAAGACGAGCGATGTGGCGCTGGTGTCGCTCGTGCGGCTGCTCATCATCGACGAGGTGCACCTCCTGCACGAGGACCGCGGCCCGGTCATCGAGACGCTGGTGGCCCGCACGCTGCGGCAGGTGGAGAGCTCGCAGAGCATGATCCGGATCGTCGGCCTGTCGGCCACGCTGCCCAACTACGCCGACGTGGCCACCTTCTTGCGGGTCAACAGCGGGACGGGCCTGTTCCACTTTGACAGCTCGTACCGGCCGGTGCCGCTGAGCCAGCAGTACATCGGCGTCAAGACGACCGATGCCACGCGCAAGAAGGCCCTCATGAACCGCGTGGCCTACGACAAGGCCAAGGAGGCCGTGGAGCAGGGCCACCAGGTCATGATCTTTGTCCACTCGCGGCAGGGCACGGTCAAGACGGCGCAGGTCCTGCTCGAGATCGCGCGCGAGAAAGGCACGACGGGCCTCTTTTGCGTGGAGGACGACTGCTCGGCGCGCTACAACCTGCTCCTCAAGGATGTGGCGCGCTCGCGCAACCGCGAGCTCAAGGAGCTCTTCGCCAGCGGGTTCGGCATGCACCACGCCGGCATGCTGCGGGCCGACCGGAACCTGGTCGAGCGCCTCTTCTCCGAGGGCTACATCCGCGTCCTGTGCTGCACGGCCACGCTGGCCTGGGGTGTCAACTTGCCGGCCCACACGGTCATCATCAAGGGCACCGACCTCTACGACTCGAAGAAGAGCGCCTTTGTCGAGCTGGGCATGCTCGATGTCATGCAGATCTTTGGTCGCGCCGGTCGGCCGCAGTTTGATACGAGCGGCGAGGGCATCATCATCACCACGCACGAGCAACTGCCGCGCTACCTGTCGCTCATGAACCACCAGCTGCCCATCGAGAGCCAGTTTGTGAACAACCTGGCCGACAACCTCAACGCCGAGGTGGTCTCCGGCACTGTGACCAACCTGGACGAGGCCGTCGAGTGGCTCAGCTACACGTACCTGTTTGTGCGCATGCTGCGGAACCCGCTGGCCTACGGCATCACCCACCAGCAGAAGCTCATGGACCCGACGCTGCTCCGCTACCGCGAGCAGCTCGTCACCGCCGCGGCCAAGACGCTCGACGCGGCTAAGATGGCCCGGTTCGTGCCGCACGCCAACACGCTCGACCCGACCCACCTGGGCCGCACGGCGTCGCACTTTTACCTGCTCCACGACACCATCGTCCTCTTCAACGAGAAGCTCCGGCCGGCCATGGGCGACGCCGACCTGCTGGCCGTCGTGGCGCAGTCCGGCGAGTTTGAGAACATGAAGATCCGCGAGGAGGAGGTGCCCGAGCTCAAGGGCCTCATGCGCGACGTGTGCCCCGTGGACGTGCGCGGCGGCGTCGACAACGCCTACGGCAAGGTCAACATCCTGTTCCAGGCCTACCTGTCCAACGCGCCCATCGAGTCGTTCGCGCTCGTGTCGGACATGAACTACATCTCGCAGAACATGGGCCGCATCTTCCGCGGCCTGTTCGAGATCTGCCTCCACCGCGGCTGGACGGCGCTGGCCGAGCGCGCGCTGGCCTTCTCCAAGATGACGGACCTGCGGCTGTGGGACACGCAGCACCCGCTGCAGCAGTTCAACGTGCTCTCGCCGCAGGTGCTCTACAAGCTCATGACCAAGAAGGTCTCGCTCGACCGGCTGGCCGACCTGGACGCGCGCGAGGTGGGCGAGCTCGTGGGCCACCCGAAGATGGGCCCGCTCATCAAGCGCTACGTGCGCCAGTTCCCGGCGCTGGAGCTCGAGGCCGTCGTGCAGCCGATCACGCGCACCGTGCTCCGGGTGAGCCTCACCGTGACGGCGGCCTTTGAGTGGAACGACCGCATCAGCGGCGGGGCCGAGGGCTGGTGGCTCTGGGTCGAGGACCCGGAGAACGAGCACATCTACCACCACGAGTACTACGTGCTCGACCGCACGCGGGCGCAGGAGCCCGTCACGCTCACCTTCACCATCCCGATCTTTGAGCCGCTGCCGGCGCAGTACCTGGTGCACGCCATCTCCAACCGGTGGCTGCAGGCCGGGACGACGATCGCGCTCTCCTTCAAGCACCTCATCCTCCCGCACCAGTACCCGCCGCACACGGAGCTGCTCGACCTGCAGCCGCTGCCGGTGACGGCCCTCCGGAACCCGGCCTTTGAGCGGCTGTACCCGTTCACGCACTTCAACCCGATCCAGACGCAGATCTTCCACTCGCTCTACCACTCGGACCACAACGTGCTGCTGGGCGCGCCCACGGGCTCCGGCAAGACCGTGGCCGCCGAGCTGGCCATGCTGCGCCTCTTCAACGAGACGCCGCACCTCAAGGCCGTCTACATCGGCCCGCTCAAGGCCCTCGTGCGCGAGCGCATGAAGGACTGGGAGCGGCGCCTGGTGGGCCTCCTGGGCAAGCGCATGGTCGAGCTCACGGGCGACTACACGCCCGACGTGCACGCCCTCCAGTCGGCCGACCTCGTGCTCACCACGCCCGAGAAGTGGGACGGCATCTCGCGCAACTGGCAGCAGCGCGGCTACGTCAAGGCCGTGGGCCTCATCGTCATCGACGAGGTCCACCTCCTGGGCCAGGACCGCGGCCCGATCCTCGAGGTCATCGTCTCGCGCATGCGCTACATCGCCTCGCAGACGGACAACCCGGTGCGCCTCGTGTGCCTCTCCACGGCCGTGGCCAACGCGCGCGACCTGGCCGACTGGCTGGGCATCGACGGGCCGGCGGGCCTCTTCAACTTCCGGCCGTCGGTGCGGCCCGTCCCGCTCGAGGCCCACATCCAGGGCTACCCGGGCGACCACTACTGCCCGCGCATGGCGACCATGAACAAGCCGGCCTACGCGGCCATCAAGGCCCACTCGCCCGCCAAGCCCGTCCTCATCTTCGTCTCCTCGCGCCGGCAGACGCGGCTCACGGCGCTCGACCTCATCGCCTACCTCGGCACCGAGGACAACCCGCGCCAGTTCCTGCGCATGGCCGAGGCCGACCTGGCGCCGCTGCTGGCGCGCGTGACCGACGCCAACCTGCGGCACACGCTGCCCTTTGGCATCGGCCTCCACCACGCTGGCCTCACGCGCGAGGACAAGGGCCTCGTCGAGGAGCTGTTCGGGGCCAACCGGATCCAGGTGCTCATCTCGACGTCGACGCTGGCCTGGGGCGTCAACCTGCCGGCGCACCTGGTCATCATCAAGGGCACCGAGTTCTTCGACCCCAAGACCCGCCGCTACCTGGACTTCCCCATCACGGACGTGCTCCAGATGATGGGCCGCGCCGGCCGGCCGCAGTTCGACACCTACGCCAAGGCCGTCATCATGGTGCACGAGCCCAAGAAGAACTTTTACAAGAAGTTCCTCTACGAGCCCTTCCCCGTCGAGTCGAGCCTCCACGACGTGCTCCACGACCACTTCAACGCCGAGATCGTGGCCGGGACCATCGCCAGCAAGCAGGACGCCGTCGACTACCTCACGTGGACCTACTTCTTCCGCCGCCTCCTCGTCAACCCGGCCTACTACGACCTCCACGACGACCCGCTCGAGGACCCGGCCGCCATCAACCGCAACCTCTCCGAGCGCGTCGACGCCGCCCTGCGCGAGCTCGAGGCCTCGCACTGCCTCGAGCTCGAGCCCGAGGGCGGCCTGCGCGTGTACCCGCTCACCTTTGGCCGCATCGCGTCCTACTACTACCTCCACCACACGACCATGCGCCTCTTCTACGACGCCATCGACGACCGCACCGACCTCCGCGCCCTCCTCGGCGTCCTCGCCGGCACCGCCGAGTACGACGACCTGCCCGTCCGCCACAACGAGGACAAGCTCAACGAGGAGCTCGCCGCCGCCGTCCCGTGGCCCGTCGACGCCCACCTGCTCGACGACCCGCACACCAAGGCCAACCTGCTCCTCCAGGCCCACTTCTCCGACCTCGCCCTCCCCATCTCGGACTACATCACCGACACCAAGTCCGTCCTCGACCAGGCCGTCCGTATCCTCCAGGCCATGGTCGACGTCGCCGCCGACGGCGGCTGGCTCCGCACCGCCCTCGACTGCATGCACCTCATGCAGATGGTCCTCCAGGGCCGCTGGCTCACCGACTCGACCCTCCTCACCCTGCCCCACGTCGACGACCGCCTCGTCCTCGCCTTTGCCGACCCGCCCCTCGCCGTCGAGTCCCTCCCCGAGCTCCTCGCCGTCCCCGAGGCCCGCCTCCTCGCCTTCCTCCGCGGGCCCCACGCCCGCTTCTCCCCGCGCCAGCTCAACGACTTCCTCCGCGTCCTCCGCCAGCTGCCCCTCGTCGACCTCCGCGCCTCCCTCGACCTCTCCGCCGCCACCGCCGCCGCCACCACCAAGAGGCGCTCCGGTGACGACGATGATCACGCTGATGACGATGATGGTGGTGATGACTATGACGGCGCTGGTCACGAGGATGGCGATGACGCCGCCGAGACCGACGAGCCCGCCGCCGATAGCGAGGGCGGCGTGTGGGGCGACGATGACGAGTATGGTGGCGGTGGTGAGGAGGACGGAGGAGAGGAGGAGGAGGAAGAGGAAGAGGAGGAAGTGCTGGAGGGGGTGGTCAAGGTGGAGCTGTCGCTGGCGAGCAAGGAGCACGCGCGGATGGCCTACACCCCGCGCTTCACCAAGCAGAAGGAGCCCTCCTGGTGGCTCGTCCTCGGGAACCCGGACACGGGCGAGCTCCTCGCCCTCCGCCGCCTGACCGTTCGGCCCAAGCACGTCACGCGCACGTCCCTCACGTTCCCGCTGCCCGAGGAGGAGGGCGAGTACACCTACTGGCTCTACCTCATGTCGGACTCCTACATGGGCCTCGACCAGCAGATCCCCCTCACCTTCACCCGCTGAAGCACTCGCGCGTCTGTTTCGAGAAAGAACCCAGAAAACAGCAACAAAGTCTTTGTTCTCTGCTTTCCTTTTTTCTTTTCTTTTTTTTTTAACGATTCAAAACAAAAAGAAACAAAAGGATGGAGGAGGCTCAGACCCCGCACCAGGGTCTCGAGGCGGGTGCCGAGACGTCAGACAGCACGAAGAGGAAGAAGGTGGTGGTGGTGATGGGCAGCACGGGGGTGGGCAAGTCCCAGCTCGCCATCGACCTCGCCCTCGCGCTACAGCAGGAAGAGGAGGAAGAGGAGATGAACGACCACGGTGACGGCACCACCCCGCGGCGTGCCGAAGTCATCAACGCCGACTCCATGCAGATCTACCGCGGCTTCCCCATCGCCACAGCCAAGGGTGCGCAAGCCTTCTTCGCCTCTCTCTCTATGTGTGTGGAGCCTCCTTCGCTGCTCACCCCGCGCTACACCCACCATCGTTGGGGGACCTGGTGGTGTGCCTTTTTTGTTTTGTATTCAAATTGAACAAACGGGACCAGTCACCGAGGAGGAGACGGCGGGCGTGGTGCACCACCTGCTCGATGTGGCAGCGCCCACCGACATCAACTTTAACGTGATCGAGTACTGCCGCCTCGCCCGCGCCACCATCGATGCCATTCACCGACGCGGCCACCGTGCGCCTCGCTTCTCCGTCCTCTTTCCTGGGTGAGGATGATGACAATGAAGATGGTGCTGATGATGGTGCGTTGTGGTGATGATGATGGCGGTCATGATGGCGCGCAGTGCCGGTGGTGGTGGGCGGGACGCACTACTACCTGGAGGCCCTCCTCTGGGACAACGTGCTCCTCCACGCCCTCGATGCCCCGCTCGCCTCCACCCGCCCGCCTCAGGAGGACGACCGCGACGACGACGACGACGACGGGGAGGAAGAAGAGGCCGGCGGCGCTGAGGAAGCCACGGCACTGCACGCGCGCCTGGCGCGGGTGGACCCGCAGATGGCGTCGTGGCTGCATCCGCACAACGTCCGCAAGATCCGGCGCGCACTGCAGGTGTTCGACTCCACGGGCGAGCCCTACAGCGCCCTCCTCCGCCGGCAGGCCCGCCCGGCGCCCCGCTACGACGCGCTGCTGCTGTGGATCGACTGCGACCGGGCCGTTCTCCACACGCGCCTCGACCGCCGCGTCGACAAAATGATCCGCGTGCGCCCCCTCCCTCCACCGCCTCCAACATCCACCCCTCCTCTTGGCTCTTGTGGGGTGGTGCCTCTCACGCACTCTCGCGCACGCACGCACACACGCACATGCAGGCGGGGCTGCTGCGCGAGGTGGCCGAGATCCGGCGGCTCTTTGAGGAGGCGCGCCTCCCGCTGGACTACACGAAAGGCATCCTCCAGGCCATCGGTCCATCCCTCCGCCCATCCCTTCATCCGCCAACAAGATTCTCCAACTCTGGCCTGTGATCCGACGTTCACACGCCATGTGCATCGTGCGCGCGGGCGGGCTGTTGCTGGGTCGCCCCTCCTGCAGGCTACAAAGAGTTTGCGCCCTATTTCGCAGCGCTCGAGGCCGCAGGAGGAGACACCGCAGCGGCGGAAGGAGCACTGGCGACGAGCGTGGCCGCGCTCAAGCAGCGCACGCGCAAGTACGCCAAGGTCCAGACCAGCTGGATCCATCGCCACTTCAGGCACGCGCGGCTGCCCTTCCTTCCGCGACCATCGCACGTTTTGGCTTACCACCTGCTGGGGGGTCACGGGTCGTCCACAAAACAGGCCTCGAGCGACGGTCTACCGGCTGGACTCGACCCGGTACGAACAGCAGCGGTGGGACGAGGACGTGCGCCTCCCGGCCCTCCATCTCCTCCGCCAGTGGCTGCGCTCCGATCCAGAAGACGATATCGTTGCGACCACCGGTGGTGACCGTGACGACGTGATGCGCCACATCCAAGTTTTGCGGCCGCCTCGAACGTCACCGGAGGCCTCCTCCGCCCTCAAACGACGGGCTGGGGGGAAGGGGGACGCTGACGACGCCGCTCCCGCGACCAACCACGACTCGAAAAAGCCCCGCAGTCACCGCGATGGTTCCGGTGATGACAGCCTCGTGGACGCGGGAGGGAGGGAGGAAGCGCTCGAGGCGCGCTGGCGACGTTACGTGTGCGAGGACTGCGGGGGGAGGGTGCTGCAGGGTGACGTCCAGTGGCGCGCGCACCTTACGTCGCGCGGCCACCGTCACCACCGCAAGAGGCGGCGACAAGAGGCCCAGCTCGCCGGCATCACCACAAGCGCCCCGTCCTCGGTTCAGGTTCACCCACCACCCCGTGGGGGTGAAGGAGAGGGTGCTGTTACTGAAACATAAAGCAAAACCCATGTAGTTCCCGTCTATATCTATCTTTACATTGACCAATGTTTCTGGTGAGCTTGTTTGGCTTGTTTGGCAGCCAACGGACGTGTAGCGTGTGGACCAGCGTCTCCGTTCGCAGGGAATCTCCTGCCGTCCCCCTTCTGTCTCTCATTCTCTCTCTCTCTCTCTTCTCGGTTTGGCTCCTCTCTTGGGGGGTTTTTTGGGAGTCTTCAGGTGTTGATGAGCGCGTCGGGGCTCAAGTCCAGCCCTGCTTCGTGCTCGCGCCTCTTCAACCGGCCGGTGAAGAGTAGCATTACGGCGCACGCGAACCTGTTCTCGTCCCCAAGCCCCAACCGCATGTGGGGATTGGTCAGTGCGTTGCCGTTGGCTGCCATTTCCGCTCACGAGAGGAGCTTTTGAGGGGAAGAAGAGGGATGGG